>SZWC01018844.1:20368-39355 GCA_023375785.1 Penium margaritaceum | reverse complement strand
GTCGGTCACGACCGTCACACCCCCTTCAGCACCCTCGAGGTAGCAACGCCACATCTTGAAAGCGTGTACTACCGCAAGGAGCTCTTGATCCCCAGTCGTGTACCGCGTTTCCGCGGGGATGAGCTTCCGGCTCTCATACGCAACTGGATAACCTTTCTGCATGAGGACGGCTCCAAGTCCTACTACCGACGCATCACATCGAACCTCCCACGGTTGTGATGGATCCGGAAGAGCTAGGACGGGCGCCGTGGATAAGAGCTCTTTGACCTTGAAAAAAGCGTTCTCGCAATCAGATGTCTATTCCCAACGTACGTCTTTTTGTGTGAGCCTGGTTAGTGGTACTACCAGGGTCGAATACCCTTGCATAAACCGTGGAAAGTAGATTGCAAGGCCGAGGAAAGACCGTATCTGCCCAACATTCTCGGGACGTGGCCATTCCACAACGGCTTGGACCTTTCGTAGGTCGACACGAATGCCGTCCTTGCCGACGATGTGTCCAAGGTATTCGAGTTCATCTTGTGCAAACTTGCACTTGCTCACTTTCGCATAGAACTTCTGTTCCTGAAGGATTGCGAGAACTTCGCGCAGATGTTCTATGTGCTCTTCCATTGATTTGGAGAAAACCAGGATGTCATCNCGTCGAAAGTAGTTTGCAAGGCCGAGGAAAGACCGTATCTGCCCAACATTCTCGGGACGTGGCCATTCCACAACGGCTTGGACCTTTCGTAGGTCGACACGAATGCCGTCCTTGCCGACGATGTGTCCAAGGTATTCGAGTTCATCTTGTGCAAACTTGCACTTGCTCACTTTCGCATAGAACTTCTGTTCCTGAAGGATTGCGAGAACTTCGCGCAGATGTTCTATGTGCTCTTCCATTGATTTGGAGAAGACTAGGATGTCATCCAGGTAAACCAAGACAAACTTTCCGAGTTGCTTGGCGAACGTTTGGTTCATTTCTCCTTGGAAGGTTGTCGGGGCATTCGTAAGCCCGAAGCATAACACTCGGAACTGATAGTGTCCCATGTGCGTTCGAAACGCAGTTTTGGGCACATCCTCTTCCGTGATGCGGATTTGATGGTACCCTTGAGACAAATCCAAGGACAAAAATACTTTTGCACCTTGGATTTGGTGAAAAAGGTCCTCAATCCGCGGTAAGGGGAATCATTTTTTCATCGTCAGCTTGTTCAATGCTTGGTAATCCACGCACATGCGTAACATCATCCTCTTTGTTCACAAAAAGGATCGGCACACCGTACGGCGAGCGACTGGGCTTGATCCACCCCTTTCCAAGGTACTCTTTGATTTGGCGTTTGGCCTCTCACCTTTCTACAAGACTAAGGCGATACATGGGTCTAAACGGAGGAGTCACCTCCGGTTGCAGCGGAATCGTGTGGCCCATGTGTCTTTCTGGTGGAAGCCCCGCCAGTGGGTCTTGGAATACATCCGAGAACTCCGCCAACAGAGATCTGATCTCTTGTGGCGTGCCTTCCGTCACGTCGTCCTCTACTTTCTGCAGCTCAGCCAAGAAGTATTGACAACCTTGTCAAATACGTCTCTTGACCTACATTTGCAGACAAGTTGGCATGGACTTTGAGTCGGGTCGGTGATGATTCTGTACTCGGAATCAATGTAAAGCCACGTTGTCCTTTTCGGAGGATCAAACGCTTTGATTCAAAACACATTAGAGCCTTGTTGTCACGGAGCCAAGGATCGCCTAGCACCACGTCAAACGGGTCAAGAAGGTTGAGTACCTTCAACGTGACACTCTGTGTGTACCCTTGAACACAGATTTTTGCTTAACAAGTAGCAATCACGGGTACCGTATGGTTGTCACCGACAACAACTGCGCCATTCGATGGCTCGTACTTCAGGCCAACCTGTCGGGTAAAGCCAAGGCGAACAAAAGAGTCGTCCCCTCCAGTGTCAGCCAGTACGTTCACGGGAGCACCAGCTAGGTATCCTTTGAACTGCATCGTCATGTTGCCTCCACTCTTCCAAGTAAACAGACTCGACGACGGTAAGCCGAGTTTGTGATAAACACGGAATCTGTACGACGGGCGTTGCAACTCCCATGATTCACCCACTCGAGTCCACATCTTGTGGACACGTATGAATTCGGCTAGCACCTTCCAATCTTTAAATTTGACTGGGTTGAAATCGTCGACTAAGGGTACTGCAAACGTGATTGAACTCATTGCTTTGAAGGCGTTTGCTTCAATCACTGTGTCACACAACTCTTGCACAGTGGTCGGTGTCGCCACCACTAAGCATGTACGATCATGCATCTTGTCTGGAGATGCAAGGTTTAGTGGGAAATGTCGGCCAGCATGTGTAGAATGCGGTTCAACAAGAGGAGAAAAGACAATAGAGAAATTGAACTCGTCAAAAACTCAAATTGTTTGATATCCTCATCTGAAAACATGAACCCACACTCGTGATCCAGTTTAACCCCCGAGCGGTCCCCACTGACGTCACTCAGGGGTGGGGAAAACCTGTCCCACGGCCCTGCTCGTTACCACGGCCGGGCCCATTGCCGCGACCGCGACCCTGTCCACGGCCCTGTCCGCGGCCTCCTGCTGCACCATCTCCAGGAGGTGCTATTGCTACAGCTAACGCCGCGGCCTCTTGTCCACCACCAGCAGCGTGAGGGCACTGAGCCCTAAAGTGACCCGGCTGCATGCAGTTGTGGCAGAGTCCTTTGCGGAAGGATGTGTTGCGACGCTCACGCGCCGCCTGTAGCTCATCATTTTCGCGGCTGCGCTTGTTGTTGGGGCCCTTGCATCCACCAGCCTTCTTGGCTGGAGGGTTTGCAGGCTGCTTGCCCTTGGCCCTGCCTCGCTGTCCAGCAGACCCACCAGCCCCTGCAGCGTCCATGCGCATGTCGCGGCCTTGCTGTGCACATGCGTTCGGCCGTGCATCAGAGTAGTCCTTCGGGTTCGCCGAATACACTTCACTCATGTAGTCGCGCAACGCCCTCCAGCTTGTCCAAGCTTGGCCACTGGCTGTCATGGTGGTCTTGTCCTTCAGCTTCTCACTGGCAAGACCATCATGCAAGTACTCCAGCAGCATGCACTCCGGGTACTTGAAGGTCTGAGTCCCATCGCCCTTGGTGAAGCTTTTGGCTTCTTCCAGGAGTGCGGCAAACTCGCTCAAGTAGGATTCGAGCGAAATGCCCAGCTGCTTGAAGTCCTTGATCTTGTGGAAGGGGCGTTGCGCCTCCTCATGTTGGGTGCCCTTCTTGTACATGATCACGCAGAAGGCCTCCCACGGCATGGGTTGCCACTCAAGGTGCGGCTGCTGCGCAGTCCACTCCTTGACCACATACTTGAAGAGTTTTTCTTCAAGCCGCGTTGTGGCAAGGTCGCCCCACTTGCCGAGTGGAGCCTTGTGGAAATGTAGGAAGTGCTCCATGCGGTTCAGCCAGTCGGTCAGCTTCACGCCCTTTCAGAAGATCTCCACACTGTGGAGGAAGGACGTGTTCATGACCGACCCCGAAGTCGTTGAGGTAGGCAAGTCATCGCTGCCACCGGCAGTGGCATCCACAGCCACGGTACGCTGCGCTTGTTGCTGCGTCTGCATTTGGGTCACGCTCTGTAACGCCTTGTCAAGGTTGTTGCATCGGCGGCTTGCCTCATGGGCGGCCAAGCGTTGTAGCTGGCGATCACGGTCAAGGTCCGTGATGCTCTGCCCGACGTGGACTAACAGGTTTGCAAACGCGAACTTGAGCTCTAATGTCATGAGAGCATCGGCGATAGCCTCTTGGGCCTCGCGTTGTCGGTGCACCCTTACCCACTGCAAGAGGGTACGGTTCGCGTACACGTCTCCAAGGAGTCCCACCTTTCGTAGGAGACTGCCGTCGGCGACGACGCTCGAGTGGCTGCTCTCTTGCCCCATTGCGGCCGCATCGTAGGAAGGAGGGTCCGCCCCCATTCCTCCGAGTGGTGCCGTATCTCCACCATCGGTGGTGATCTTGAGTCGGCCTGCGGCCTCGACATCAAATTTTTGCGAGCCTACGACGGTCATCGCGAATTGCCTTCGCGGTGACGTCATCCGGCTCGTTTTCGCGAGAACTTCCAGTGTGGCTGCTTTCAACGCCCTTGCTGCTCTTGGCAGTCTCGCTGCCGTCGGCAGCTTCAGGCGATGCGACGGGCGTCTTGCCCTTCTCGAGCAATCGGCTTGAGTTTGTCTTATGACAATGGCGGTGGTCGCGATCCTCGTCGCCTTCGCCATCGTCGACGTCGTGCTCTTTGTCGGGGTATCCCCCCGGGAGATCCTCCTCCATGGCATCGTCCATCGCGTGGGGGTCGCCCACGTGCGCGTTGACGTGCTCGTTAAGCACCTTTTTGGCCTCCGCACGCTGCTCGGTATCGTCGAGGTTGGTGTCGGTTACCTTTGGCGGTAAGGTTGCCCTTGTCGGTACGGTTGCCTTAGGGTTGGCAACCGTGCTCGCGGCGGCGGCTCCCAAAACTTGGAGTCCGCCGAGAGCTCGTGGTGAGGCCGTCACCACCTTGCCCTTGTTTTTCTTGGATGGTCCAGCACTTGCCATCTCGTTGCTCGTGCAACTAGCACGTGAAGGTCGTTGTGAGGATCACCCCACAACGAGGAGGAATCGCCTCCTAAGATGTTGCTCTCACAATCAGTGGGGCAATTTCAATTTAAAATTCTATTTTCCTAGGCCGCCACATTGGCACAAGGTCGTGGGTTTAGAAGCTATTCCTCCTAAGCCGTGACTCACGGCACTTGGTAGCAACTAGGATCTAGGAAAACAGAAAATCACAATGCAAGGGAGTAACAACAAGTGTGAGTACCGCTCACAAAACTAAGACAAATAGCAAAAAGACAAGCAAGTACAAGGTCAAGCATGAAAAGACTACTTTTCTTCTTGACTTCTTGTCTTCTTGTCTTCTGGTCTTCCTTGGTCTCTGCTTGCGTCTTCTTGTCACGTCTCGCGGCCCTTGGCGGCATCCTCCTTGAGCCGACGGCGTTGGGGAAGCCGCCAAAAGTCTCCAAGGTGTCACCCTCCTTTTTTTGGGTGCTCTCAGGCCGAGAGAGTCCCTAACCTTGGGGAGGGGCGCTGTCCCTATTTTTGGATGAAGGGTTTTGAAGGAGCCTTGAAAATGGAGAGGATTTTGTGGTTTTTGAGGGTGGGGACCCCCCACCCCGCCCCACAAAAATATTCCTAGCCCCTTGGAAGTGAGGAGATGCTGGAAGGAAGAGTCTCCACCAAGCAGAGCTTTTTTCAAGCTCTCTAACACACTTTATGGCGCTTCAATCCGTGAAGTGTAGATGCCGTAGTCCGTTCTGGCGTTTCTGCTGCTGCTTGGAGCTGCCGGCGACGTTTTATCTGTCGTAGCCGTCGTTTCCGTCAAACCCTTGGTCGCGAGGGTCGACTAGCTCTGATACCACTGTTACGGGTTGAGTCTCCAGCTCCTGCTCTGAAGTCGTCGTCGGAGTTCGTAGAATGGCGTTCTCAGTCCGCGTGAGGGGTTTACCCCCTTCGCAAGACTGAGGGGCAATCGTCATCGACGACCCAGAGCAGGGAGACTCAAGTATTTCGAGTCTCCGGAGGCCCATGTCCGTTTTTAACCAAACCCCTGGTTTTGGGACCCAAACCAGGGGTTCTTACCTCGAACTCGTGTATTCGCACGAGTTATTTAATTTGTTTTATGTAGAATTTTGTCGTAAACGAACTTCAATATACGTTTTGTCGTCTTGGCGCGAAATCGTCGCGTGCGAGGCACGCTGGCGATTTCGCGCCACCTATTTTGACCTCACCCTCGCTCCCCCTATCCCTCGTCCTCTCTTGCTCGTTTGCAAGGAAGGCGAGGGGGGACGAGGGCACGAGGCCACGAGGCCTCGCCCTCAAGGCCCTCGTGGCCCCTCAGCCACCGATCGGGCTGAGGCCGCGATCGGCGGCTGGCGGCTGGCCGGCCGGTGGCCGGCCGGTCGCTTGGCCGGCCGCCGGCCGTCCAGCCGGCCGGCAGCGAGCTGGCCGACGGCCAGCGATTTGCTGGCCGCCGGCCAGCCCTCGCTGACACGAGGGGTGGTGCGCAACCACCCCTCGCTTCAGCGAGGAGGGAGGGTCGAACCGGCCCTCCCGCTACACCCATAGTGTAACTAGGGGGTTTGTCCGCTATTCGTGTGGGTTTGCGAAAGATGGCACACCCTGTCGCGACTTTTGGAGTTCGCACCTGCGATTTCCAGAACTCGTGGCAGGGTGACGTCTGACATCGGCGATGCCTGTGTCAGCGTCGTCCACTTTGCTCTCGAAGTCGGCGAAGTTCGACTTCGAGGGCGTGGGTATAGTTGTCATTTTTTTCCTTTTTTGCTCGCACGACGAAATACATGGGCACCGCTGTCATGTCATTTTTTACTATGGACAGCGGTGTCTTTACGTTTTCGACTTTGGACACCGCCGTCAGTTCGTTTTTGACTATGGACAACAATGCTTTATCTGGCGAAACGATGGGCACCAGAGCATTTGTGCCCTTTCCAAAAAAATTGACATTTTTTTTGCAAACCATATCGTTGTTTCCATATCGTTCAGTCAACTTCTTGACATCGCTCGACTTTTCTAAAGAAGTGACACAACATTCTCGAAGCCCCCCGACTTCTCTATGAAGCTTCTCAAATCCACCACACATGGCGGACCTCGCACGCGTCCATTTCTCCCATAAACCCTGCTTCCACGTGGACTAGCCACAATTGATCTCCACGCTTCAGGTACCGCTTGGCCACGTCGAGAGATATCGGTTGGTGTTTTGTGGCTGTTGTAACTTCCTCTCCTACTTCCACTTCTTTTGCTTCCCATAACCACCGCTGTCGTAATCGCCGTGGCATTTTTTTGTCACTCTTTGGGCAAGTCCTCCGCACCGTCAAGTCGTGCATATCTCCGATCTGCAACTGAAGTCTACGAAGCTGCAATTGTCCAACGAGTGCAAATTTGTAGACTTCACAAACCACTCCAAATGATTTTTCCTATGGTTTTTCCTTCAAGCACTCCGGTTTGGTCTACAAACCTAGCTTCTGAACCATGTCATTACTAACAAAATTGTGAGAAGCTCCTCCATCCAATACTGTCAACACCGTTCTACGACTTTTACAAAGCCTCGATTGCATTCGTAATAATGTTTCCGGTTGGTCATCCTCGTACCCCTCGTCAAACTTAGCGATCTCAGGAAACCCTCTTCTGCAATGATGTGGGCCGCTCTAATGGGTGTTCGGTCAGCCCGGATTTTTCCGACCGGACTGGAGCCTTGCTGCCTACTCCTGCCCATTTTGGTTTCCCGACTCCTCACCCTTCTTCTACGAATTCCCTCCCTTTTCCACTTGTCGTTGCCGCTTTTTGCAGTCTCACGAGATATGGACTTCCACAGGGCTTTGTGGAAGTCCATTAGAGCCGTTGATCGCACTGATGGGCGACACCAATTTCCATCGGAGATGAGGTTTCTACCGTCTCTGACTTTCCTCTGCCGCGATAAGAATTGTGGCTTTGGGGTCGCGAGCCGTTGGATTCCTGCATCTGAGCGTTGTAGTTGTCGTTGTCGATGTGGTCGTCCGCTACGATCATTTGCGGAAGGCCGTCTACAATGCCGAAAATGGCGATTGCTTGCCGAACATCTCCTTTGAGGGCGCTGTTGTAGTAGAGACATAGTTCCTCGGTGGCGTGGTCATTGCCTCTGATGATTTCGCAAAATCGAGTGTATTGTGCCACGCTCGACTGCTCAAGTAGACGATTGAGTCTATGCCATGCGTCTGACTTCTCGATAAGCTTCACAAAGCAAGCAAGTGTATTGCGCGTGATGTTCCTCCATGTTTCTGGTGGCGTGCGAGAGTTGTGCCTTGTGGAGTTTTGTGCTTGAGAGGTAACATGCCTTCAGTCGACGATGTGAGAGGAGTCGCGAGAGCCATTGATGTGGCTCTGCTGGTCTCCTCGTGCCGTTGGATGGCCTTGAGGTTGGCCACTAACTCATAGACGTGCCACGCAAAAGCGCAGCTGCAAGGTTATTATTCATTTCGTCGTTGTTGACCCAAGCAGCTATGATGTACACCTCCAAAACTTCATCCACATCATGACCGTTGGTCCCTTGGAGTTTTCGGGATCGAACAACTTTGGGAGTGCAGGTCAAATCTGGGGTTCACTTGAGAGTTGCAGATTTCTCTCACTGAGTACTGCTTCGTACGCACGAGAAACTTGAAGCTCCTCCATCAACACATCGATGGACACGCAAGGTTTTGTCCTGAGTGATGGATTCAAGAAGCTTCGCCAAGAAGTCGGGGAGCTTCAAAAACATCGCAAAGCTTCTTTATGAAAGTCATTTGTCATGAAGAAGCCGACCAATTGATATCGAAAAAGTGAAATGGTTTGTGACATGTCTGTCGACCATTTTTGAAAGTTGTTGAAGTTGTCAAAAACACCCGAGGTTAGGTCAGTTGGCCAAAATACCCTTGACCAAACGGCGTAAAAATCTTGAAGTTGCTGCGCATTGGGCCATGAAAGTAAGAACAGAAATGCCCACTGAGGGACTTGTACACGTCATGGACGTAACACGATACACCTTGTTTTGGGAACCATTTTCTTCTAAAATTTCTTTTCCTCAACACAAATCCATCCTAAAAAACTGTTTCTAGGTCCTTTTGAATCCTGTTTTTTATTATGTGTATGAGCTTTGTACATGGAACCTCAATCTCAATATCACAAAGGACCCTTTGCCAAAGGCCCTATCTTGCGATTTTGTTCCAAACTTTTAGTTGCTTCACAACTAAGGTGCACAAAAAAACAAGTTCAGCTAGTGTCTCAAACTTGGCACGTACATAACCTTCATCAACAGATGCTCCATCTACAAATGTATCAGTCTACTAAATAGCATATGAGTGAATTTTGATGCCCCTCTTCCCAATTCACACCAACCTTCATTCATGCTCCTTGCTCTTTCGGGGGCTAAAACTATTGACCCCTCCATCCTGCACATGTTGACATGTTAAAGCCTAGCATTCACAATTCAACATGGTATCTTAGGGGTGAGCGAAGAAGTACAGCTGTTTCAATCAACAACTGTTCAAGAGCACATAGATTCACAGTCCAATCTTGTGTTGTAATACATACACTGAACATATGTTCATGTATTTCTATGTTATTGATTGTTGCACATTGTACAAAATTGAGGGTGTAAGGTCAATGACTCTTGAAAGAGTAAGTTTTCAATGTATTGCCCAAAAGAAAGATTGCCTGAGAAAGGCGATATGTTCCAATAATGCAACGTCAGAATTTCTTGCTCACGGTAGGACGACATCATGAATGAATGACAAATTTCATCATTTATGTGGTTTGAAAAACGTATGAATAACACGCACCCTACATCTATTGTTGATGGTCATCCTCATTTGCAGTTGGTCTAATACTGAAAAGAAAAACCTATGTGATCAACACACAAAAAAACTACGTCTTATGCAGTGTGCCTTGTTGTGAACCCTATCCATAATGGACAATCATATCCTGAACTTCATTATCCACCATGTCAAGTGTGTTTTAAGAATAGTATGAGAATTCACCATTGAGATGAAAAAAAGGACAACTCTTTAGTGGTTTCCTCATGCGCCAGTATACATACAATGACTATCACATGATGTGGTGTCCCCATTTTGAGTGGCACCACCATGATCAAGATTTTCCATGGCTTTGCGTAAACAAATGGTAGAAAGTGAAGTCATTTGCTTGAACTCCATTTTGGTGCAAATCCGTGGTGACTTAAACATGAAATCAGTGGCTGGATATTTCTACTGATAAAATGAGATGTAAAGCTATAATTTGCCGGTGCCTTCATTAGATTGTGTGGTGGAATGGTTTCATTTGAACTTTGTTCTTGAAATCAAGTCCAACGAACACCCTTAGAACATGTTTGAACACATGTTGGACCTTCTTGGTACACATATAGGCATTACAACATGGCATGCGATGGTATGTTTCCTTGATGTAACAATTGTGTGCAAAGGATTTCTGTTCAGCATATGAAGATTATTCTTTTCATTATTCATCTATGCAAAATCTTTCATTTTGAAAAAGGCAACATGTTTCACAATGGTAACACACGTCGTTGTTGTTTTGTTGTCACCAATCTTGCCGGTACCACCACTTCGGTTTGTACACCTTTCTTTGAGCCACCTTGCCAAAAGGGAGCATGTTGAGGATATCATGTTCAATACTCGCAACTAACCAAGTGCCTAATGGATTCATTACTGTTCAATGAAATCTCTGTTTGGATTCATGATTTTGAGTGCTTGTTCAAAACTTTTGATGTTCCTCAAACACGCTATGAATTGTTATTATGGAGCATTGTGACATCTTTGAGGTAGAGTGGCGCATCGACAGTGAATGTGTGTTTGGATTGGGATTTCTTTGTTTCATTGATCGAGTACATGGATCATCCTTCCACTGAGTCCTCCTCGTTGTGTCCTATTGATCTCACTCGGTCACGTAGGTCAGCACGTCCTTTGATGCCACACATTGAAATTCCTTGTCATAGCATTTGTCCCGAACACCTTGGAACCATGCTGTTTGGAAAATGTATGGGTTCTATGCAAATGACTCCACCCCTGAAGCATCCAGCTGACTGCAACTTCCTTGATATGGTGCATGTTGTGATCGTGGATGAGTGCCCTTTGATCACTTCTTCCTTAAATGGCTTTTGTCATCCATTTTCTTTGGGTTACAACTCCGTGGTGGAACTTGTTGAGATGTACAACATCAGCACATATGGAAAGCGTTCACACATCCAGGAATGGAAGTTGTCTAATTCTTAGGGACGCCATGCATCAAGGATTAGCATAAGGCATGTCAAGGTCTTACTCATGATAGTTGCAAATAAATGAAGGCTCAAGAACCATGCAAAACCATTCTTTGGTGGATTTGACGCTTGTCTAGTGGTTGGGTGATTGTGCAAACTTCCACTTGGATTTCTTGATGGCCACATTGGAGTTGGAACCTTGCAGATGGCATGTTTTGAACTTCCCTGTCCAGATAACCTGAAACGGTAGAACCTCTCTGTCCATTGGTGATGCCACCAGCGTAGTCACTTTGTCTCTTTCCTCTTTCCCACACGCCTTCACCTCATCTGCCCCTTTTGGCCCATTAGAGTAGCGTGGAGTAGGTACGAGGTGCACGCCAGTATGGTCGGCGTTCACTACAAGGCAGGAGGGGATCGTGTACAAACCAAAGTAGAACGCGGCACACACGTGTATGGCGAGTGCAAGGAGCTTGTAGTTGTCTAGGAGCTTGTGCGATGCCAGCGTGCCACATCGCCATGCAAGGTTGAGCTCCTAGCCGAACGATTCCCAGCACCAACTTCAGCTGAAGATGTCATGAACTGCCCTTCCTCCGGATGTTGATGCCATGCTCACACACTATGTGTGCACCTTCTCCTTAATGACAGTACTCTTGACAAGGTCCCCATTCATGGAATTTCTGCAAAGTGAGCGGCACTTTGCCTTTCAGTGCCGAGTGTTTGTGGAAGTAAGCTTTCCTTTCATGACTATCTTGCAGTCATGGGATAGTGTGCGCCACTACATATCTTGTTTGATCACCACCTGTGAACAAAGCAGGTGCATAGCGGATCTTGAGAAGCTTTCCTCATACATCGTACCACCAATTCACAATGCCATGGGAGCGGCGTTTGGAGATGGATGAGATAGATGGGGTGTGATAGGCACCATACTGATAGTTGTTCCAATGCTTAACTGTGTTTTACCTGGTCAAATGGAGTACAATTTTTTGTACAGTCGAATTTGCATAATACGTAAAATAATTGTATAATGCATCAATCATAGTTAGGGATCCACCATCCCGTTATCATTTCTTTGGGTGGAACGGACTATGTAGCTTGGTCTCCAACACTATGTTTCCTTCATGTTCTTTTCGATGGTTAAAAGCCTTTGACAAAGTTCATTTGTTCATCAGCTTTTCATGCAAAATCCAAAGCGGCATGTGAAGCGTCATTGTATGGAGATTCTTCATTGGTACATGTAGGGACTATCCACAAATTTTCAATGTGTGTATGTCCTATCCAAAGATCAGGAGAATAAGATCATCTTACTCGATGTTTGGAAGGATAAGACTCCTCTACTAGTTGACTTGAGATTATTGACGTTTTACCCATAAACAGCAAGAAGAAATAGCATGTCAATGGTGAATGAAATGCAGCGTCAACATGCTGACATCAACAGTCTTTTTAACATTCACACATCCCTTTCTGTGGGGTTTGTGAACGTTCAAGGAATGATTTTTTTGTAGTTTGCACAGGGATTCCAAGACACCTCATGCGTTGAAAGGGAATCTCCTGGGCCCCATTAACCTGGGATCCAACAGGAGCCCGCGTAAAACAAAAAACCAAAAACCCAAAACGTAATTTTGGGTAGGGTCTGACTAGGATTTGCATGTAAAACTGGAGAGGGTTTGCGTGTCGGGAAAAAAAGAGAACGAACGTTTCCCTTGATCTCCAAAACGGACATTTTTGCTTGCTCGCAATCAAGCGATGACCTCTTTGTTCTTTTTAACACGCAAATCCCCTTGTTTGGTGTATGGTTTTATGTTTTGTGCAGGTGGAGTCGATGCAAAACATAGAAAACCCTAAATCAAACAAGGGTTGGGCATGTTGAGAAAAAAAGTGGTGATAGATTTTCCCATCACGTTTAAGAGATTTCATGCTATACCCGTTACGGTTGGCCATTTCTCTGAAATACCTGTCTTTCTCTCAACAAAAGAATTGGTTACCAACAAGGGGACAATGCGCTTCATCCTAATCCAGAATTCATTTATATTTTGAGTCATCTAGACCATCATTAAAAATCGTGACAGTCAGAACACCTGCCAATTGTGCAAAGGATTTATGAGTCATATCGGAAGCCAAATCCAAGTTTTGATCGTATTTCAGGAGAAAGGTGATGGATAGACTAAGAAAGACAACCAATGGCCCAAAAAACTGGTCCAAACCTGGTGGAAAATAAATGACACAAAGAAGGTATTGGAGTGAGCGATATGTGTTGTTTCTCTAAATCTTCCGGGTGGGACTCGACTAAGAATCTTCACGAGGAAACACCAGATTTTCTCTAGAGAGTAGCCCTAGAGGGTGTGAAAAGGGCTTTGTGGAAAAGCATGCGCATGATGAGAGTGCATGCTTTGGAAGTAGACACTTGCATGGTGCTACACAGACACTCAGGTCAAGAGGGGCTTCTAATGACTAGATGGGCAACATGTAGCCTAAACAAGAGGCCTGCACAACATCAGCTCGACCAAGTTTGAAGTCCAAAAACTTGGATCTTTATGGGGCGATCTGGTATAAGCTTCAGGTGGATCGTGATCGACGATCATGAAGTTGTAGCACGATGACATCAACGATCCTAAGAGGAAGACCAGATGAGCAAGCAACCTTTAGGTGAAGTTTAGCCTAAAGGCCTGAAGAGGCTTCTTTAAGGATTAAGCTTCTCCCTGGAGCATTAAAGGTGCGAGTCTAAGCCCATACGTGAAGGAAGCTTCCATTGGCTGGAAGCTTCTCAAGAGTAAGGCAATGGTGGAAGCATACCTGCATTACCTGGAGGAAGATTATCGTTAAGGTGGTGAACTTGTCAGGACATCAAGTATAAAAGGCAAAGGTCCTACCACTTCTCATCATCTCCAATATCATCTTTGTTGTTACCTCCAGTATCTTCAGGATAATCTCCAACACGACGTGCAAGGCACCGTGCCTGAACATCAGAGTTCTTGACCAAGCTACGGGAGGTCCCTCCAAGACCCTTGTAAGCCTAGCACTTGCGTGCCAACCTGGTTGGATGCTAGTGATCCCTCCAGGATCCCTGCAAGACTGGCGCGTTCTTCCAGATTGGGATGAGGTCAATCCGTCCAAGGCCCATGCAAGGCAAGGCCTGTAAGCCTGGGAGGAGGATGCCCTGAAATCCTGAAGGCCTCTCATTGTTGTGACAGTGGCTGTGTCAAGACCCTTGCCTTGACGGTCTTTGCGACCTAGCAGTGTGTTGCGTCCTAGCTTAGGGCTAGGATTTATGTCAGAGCGTAATGCTAAGCTGATTGTTAAGCGGTTGTTCCTTGTACAATACTTGTACTTCTACCAAAAGTCAATTCCACTCTTTTGCTTCTGCTAGTTTCTCAACCAAATATCAAGGCATGCTTGCTGGGTGTAGCACGGGCCGACCTCTCCTCATGGCTTGAACGGTTCCCTAGCCTATGGGCAGTTGGACGGGATGGATTGAGGGTGAGAGATCCTCAATCACCGTGGTTTTGGCCCAATGGGCCAAGCGTCTTGTACCAGATTGTTACACTGGGGAGAAAACATCCAACGACAAGAGGGGAACCCCTTGCTTCACTAGAGTATTCAATGAATTTCTCACCGCCCACTCTCCAAATCTCAATAGCTGAATGTCAAGCCAATATATAGCTCTGTATTCATAGACAATTGCACTCTAGTCTGATTGCACTCTAGTTTTGCACTGAGGCAATACAATATTGAAATAAAAATCCCTTATGAGGTCATGAGAAAAAATTCAATGATGATTTAGAGTCTATTCTATGTTACAACCATCATTCTAGGTGCCTCAGCACCACTTCTTGAAGCTGACAATTTCATGCAGAATATCATGGGATACCATCAATGAGGAAAGGTCATGAAAGTCTTGTTGCGTGGTGGGACTATGACACAATTGCATTCCCTAAAGTAGCTTAGAAAACATGAATCACATGGTCAATAGTTGATTTTACCATCAATGTCACAAGGCATTACAGCTAGAAGAGGAGATATGAGTATGTTGCTGATGTAGAATAGTCCTTGAAAATGTGCATTTCGATGTTTATGTTCTTTAATGTACATCCTACCACACCTCTCAGTGATGTTTTCTACTCCGACATGGTGTGGGAGTTTTGGCCAATTATCTTCACTGCTTATGTTCCGTTCTGAACAACTTGTGTGGATTTTTCCACCTTAAAAACTGTTTCATAGACTGGACAAAGTTTATTGATGGATCATGGATACATTGTTCATTTGTTGTTCTTGTTGGAACTTTGTAACCGTTGCCTTGATTTCGCACTTCAAATCTCAAAATCCCCTGACTTCTTTAGGAGGTTTTATATCTGGACTGTTACCCGGGCAACATCAGTTGAGATACTCCTCTTAAGTACATAAGACATCAATTGAGATTTTGGAGAACTCCAGCAACTTAATCGAGAGATGAAGGTCCTTTGCAACTTGTGGGCATGGGAAGCAGCGTGCATCGAATGAAGAAAAACCATGCATGAAAAACCATACAACTTGTGGGCATGGGATGCAGCCCCCTCCAAGCCGTTTGATCTCTGCAGTTAAAAGGAACGGTTCAGATTTTGCTAACGAATCTAGAGGTGTCCTTTGTAACTGCTAGAATCAATACTTCTAATAAACAGATAAAAGTTGTGGCCTATCTCTTCAAGGATATGGGTTTGATTTGGTGGAGTGTTTTAACATCCGATGGTAGCATCAGATCGGTGGAGTCCGGCCAGTGGCTCACAAATGTGACCTCACAAGCGTTGAAATCTGAAGCGGCAGGTTTCACTGATCTTACTCGAGACCTATGATGGTTTTATCTACGTGGTTGTCGCATGTCCTTAAGATATCAACAGGAAGGTCAACTCGCGATACAAGTTGCAACACCTTTGTCAGCACTTTAAGGCTTGGCATCTTACCCGTGGGTTTTATTTGATCATCGTATGTAGCAACAACTTCAAACGTGATGTCCAAAGAGCACTAAGAATCTAAACCTTCCAAGAAGACCTTCGTGAATGATCACAATAGTAAGAAAGACATAAGATCCAAATAGAGCTCTCGCATCTACATTTCCAATGCTTGGAGATCCTGAAATCACAGTATTTATCATGGAAAACAATGGTGATTAATGGCCCCGTATTTAATGGAAGTTGGCGCTGCAAAACATTGGCATGACTCACTCTGTTGGGCTTGCCAAAAATCTTGGTTTTGTCAAGATATTGATGCCAATGGTAGCGGCATGGAAAAAGGAGAAGGGGTGATGTAGCATAATGATTTGGATGAATCAGAACATAGCAGAGACCAAGAGTAGTTGGCGAATCTCCTGGCCAATGAGAGAAAGCTACATTGACCAATGGGAAACCTAAACGGCTCAAAGTTTTGGGAAGGAAGGCTTTGGATAAATCATAGCTTGATTATAGACATGAAGATGAATCTAGGGGTGATTCTCTTAAGGTGCAATGAATGAATTGCGTACGTTAAACATCAGTGCCATTGATACTTCATGGAGTGGCTTGTTATAGTTTTGTTGCTGATCAATGAGTTCAATACATGGGATAAAATACCAAACGGGAATTTTCTTAAGGCAAAGCCATAAAAGGACATATTCCATACATTAAAGACATGAGCCATTTCCTTGCATTTTGGCAAGCTAGAAAATGTGGTGATTTGGCGGATATGCCCAATGAGTGACTATGTGGTTCACAGTATATGGACAGTCTTGTAGTAATGGCGGAGCACTGACACACCATCTTCAGCGAGGTTGGACACCATGCTTCTGAGTACGTAGGGTGTGCTTTAGAGTTGACAACTTCTATCTCATCGGAGAAAGCCACTTCAGCCCATTAAGAGTGAACCGTGTCGCTTGAAGAGGACCTTACTCAGGTTGCAACTCAGCCTACAATCGTGGCTTCGTAGGTGTAGCTTTTGAATGCGTGACAAAAACTTGCGGATACTTGATGTCCAAGCCTCGTTGCTTCATCACCCTTGATCGCTAAAACTTACAGACTTCTGGAGTTCAAGGAGGATGTACTTGATTGCAACGAGACATGATTCCTGATTAAGCAGAAGCTTTTGAGGAATTGTGAGCAGCAATGGATGATGCCATAGCTGAAGTTTGGTCAACAGAGATGGTCGTCGTTGCAGCTCAAGAGGCATTGATAGATGCGGGCATAAAGATTTCTAATGTTACATCACTCGAATTGTTGCTGATCAGCACCCCTGCCTATCCCATCTCTTCCATTAGTGGCTTAGCTCCATGTTCCTTCTCCGCACAGTGACCACCTTGCACTTCTCCATTGATGGATGTATCATTCACTCTTGGGGAACATTAGATTGCTACCAACTTGTCTCATGGTCTGGTGTGCAAGAAGAAGGTTTGGGATGGAGATCCAAGATATGATGAGTCAAATGATGAGGATCGTTTCGGGACTACATTGTTGGACGGAGGTACACAAAAGGGAGGCACTCATGTAGCATGTGCAACTTGTAGACATGGAGGAGCGCACTGTCAAGGTTTCGGTTTCCCTTATGAGATATATAAAGAGTGTTTCTTCTACTAATTCACATGCTTGTGGTGGCTTTGGTAGTCATGTCCCTACTCTAGCGACAAACATTGCATATGAGGATACCAAAAAGAATAGGACTACTTGGGACTGTTTTTAGTCTTCCAACCTGGGACTTCATGGCTGATTGGCGCTTTGGAAGCGTCTACAGCTTCAACAACATCAGCTCCACCTTATGTATGAGCTCCACTCTGTACACCAACTGCATTGGTTGCACTAACTAAATCATTGGTGCCTACAGCATCGGCAACATATGTTAGTTCACTACTGTCTTCACCTTCAGCAACATCAATCCCATTAGCTTCAACAGCTGCGTCAGCTGCACCAGTTGCAACCTTTGGTGTTGACGGTACGTACAAGATGTGGAGAAATAATGGCTCCATCTCTTCCTCTCGGATCGTGTGCTATCATCCATGGCGTTGGCACATGTAGAACTTTGTGCATGTAGGGGAGCATTGTCATCCTCGCACAACGGTTGTGGGTTTGTTGTTCCCAAGGTCATATGAGAGGGGGGGAGGGGAGGTATGCTCAATTGTTTGGATACGATGATGTTTTGGGCTTTGTCAGCCCAGGGAAAGTGTTGTTGTGTGGTCTTCGAGCCGACCGAGCGTATGAGTGAGTAGAGTGAGTGGTGTGTGGTTGACCTTCATGCTTTGCAAACTTGATGGTCTGTACCGATGCAGTGAGAGACCAGTTGATGCCTGGCTGGGATATCCTCACTGGTTGCATCTTATTGGTGGCCAAGACCTGGACACTCGACATGGAGGGCCGAGTAATGCTTGGTTAAAAGTTTTCTCATTCTTAGCATCCCGTCGATGGTCGAGACCGAGAAATTTGCTGGTGTGTGCCAGTGCCTCGGTGAGACCCCGTGCTGTAGTCCAAGCCTTTGACAGTCGGAAAGCTTGATTTGACATTTACATGCTAATTGTACATGTTTTGTGGACTGCTTACATTTTCTTGATGGGTCAAAAGCTGAGCACCTGGATAATTGTTCCCGTGCTTTGAGGAGACATTTCTTGCATCTTTTTGTGTTCTTTGATTTTTTTGATCCCCGCTTGCCCACTTGGGCATAGCGAGGGTGACCACGCCTAGTGGGCTAGTTGCCAGCACCCAGATACAAGCATTTGTAAACTCTCCTTTATCTGAATGTATTCCAGAATCAGCCAATTTGGCCATGTCTGTCTTGCCCTCACACTCAGAGCTCATGTAAGTTATGCATGGACCTACATGCCGTAAACGATTCATCACATCATAGAGGAAATAGAAAGTTTCAAGAACCTTGACAGCATGGATGGAAAATCTCATGTAACTGGAAAACTGAAGATGAAATAAATTTTAAGTCTCATACCTGCCGAATCATCGCTTTACTTGTAGTTATAACTCAAAGTTGTAACTAGAATGTTATGGGGTGGATGTTCTGTTACATTCTACAGGATCTTTGAGTGAGGTGTTTTAAAGCTAGCGGGGACAGTTCAGCCCCCGCCGTCCGAACGAACGTAAGAGGTCCCACGGCCAGATGGTGCATTGCAGTAGGCTGACTACAGCGTCGCAGCAGCCTCTCAGCTGTCTCGCAGCAGCTTTGGTAAATGCTGCGCAGCAAGCCCTCTCGCCAACTCACCAACTTTCTG
>SZWC01018843.1:42643-47643 GCA_023375785.1 Penium margaritaceum | reverse complement strand
CTCCGGTTCTCTTCTTGCCTCCCGTCCTCCCTCTCCCTCTCTCTCTCTCTCTCCCTTTTCCTCTCCTCTTCTCCCTCCCTCCCTTCTCTTCCCCCTTCCCTTCTCTTGCTTTCCCCCTCCCTCCCTCCCTCTCTCCCTCCTCTCCCCCCCCGTGCGCTCCCCTCCTCCCTCCCTTATCCTCTCTATCTCTTTCTCCCTCGCTCCTCCTCTTTCTCTCTCTCTCTCCATTTTTCCTCTCCTCTTCTCCCTCCCTCCCTTCTCTTCCCCCTTTCCTTCTCTCTTGCTCTCCCCCCTCCCTCCCTATCTCCCTCCTCCCCCCTTTTGTTAACTCTGCTCTCCACGCCTCCGCTGCCATCTCTCATCTCTTGCTGTCGTCTCCACGCTTCTCCTTGTTATACCTGCTTGCTTGCCTACCTCTCTCTGTTGTCCCATGTTTCGCCCCCCGGTTCTCCCCTTCTGCTCTGTATTTACTGCGTTTTACCAACCGATCGGCTGCCTTGGTCACTCGACCGTGTCCTCCTCTCACGCTTCCGCTCCCCCTTCCCACCCGCCCCTAATGCACACCCCTAAACACACACCACACACCATGGCTCCTCCCTCATCTCCACTCATTGCTCGGTCCTCTTGTAGCCATCGGTGCCTCGCCTACAATGCTCCGTCCTTGACGACGTGTAGCGCCATGCCAGAGCTCAATCTCGCCGGCGCTCTAGCAGCTGCGGTAGCCGCCAGGGCCGCTCGTGCTGAGGCCTAGTTAGTCGACGCCTCCTCCCGCGCCCCTAGTCCTCCCGCCTCCGATGGCTCTGTCCTTGTCGACGAATCCACGGCGTCTCCCCTCGGTTTGTTGCGACTGCGGCTGTCACTTCCGCCCTCGCCGCTCTTCCTGCACCTTTCCCACCGCCCCCTCCCCCATAGCCCGCCCCTCCACGTTCTCCCTACGCTTTCCTCTCGACGGCCATAGTTGATGCCCTTGCGGCACGCCTAGTTCTCGACCTCTCCCTCGCGTTGCCTACCTTTTGTGGTCCTGCGGCCCGCCCCCCTCACGTCGGCATCGGCCGCGGACCCGCGGGGTTGGGTGGCACTGTTGCTCTGGGCGCCATGGTTGCATCCGGTGGCTGTGACGTTGTCGCTGCCGGTGGTGCCGTTGCTGGTGCTGTTGGTGCCTTGGCCGATGGTGGTGGTGGTGCTCCAGCTGGTGCCGGTGGCACTGCTGTGGCTAGTGTCGTTGGTGGTGCTGTGCCTGGTGGTGCTGCTGTTGTTGGTGGCCCTGTTGCGGCGGGGGGTGTCGCAGGCACTGGTGGTTGTGCTGCTGCCACTGGTGGTGGTGCTGCTTCCGATGGTGGTGGTGCTGTTGCCAGAGGTGTCACTGCCGTCGGCGGTGCGGTTGCTGGCTAGGGTACTTTTTCCGCTGGTGTTGCTGCGGCTGCTGGAGGTCTTGCTGCTAGTGACCCTCACGCTGCCCTTGCCCGCATTGAGGCTCATCTTGACGCCATAACCCTTGCCATTGCTTAGCTTGTCAGCCTCAGCCTTCTCCCATTCATCTCATCGTTGCCTGTCACCTCCGCTCCTAGCCACGCTACCGGCACACCCTTCAGCGAGTGGTCTGCTCGCTTTGTCTCGTGGGCACACATGCACGACCTTTGGGAGCACTACGACCCAGCTGCCACCCTCCCTCTTACGCACCCAGATTGTGTGCCCCTTGCCTTTCACCTTCTCTACTCTACTGCTCCCACCGTCGCTCTCCGCCAGCTTGATCGCTTTGCTCCCACCCCCACTCGTCCTGCTCGCCCTCACGAGGCTTGGCCTCCCTTCTTTCCCTTTACTCCTCCGACTCTCTTTGCTTTGTCGCCTCCTTTTTGGCTGACCTTCGTGCTCTTCGTCACCGTCCCGATGAGTCCCTTAGGGCATATTTGGGCCGCGTTGAGCTTCTTCAGAGCGAGCTGCTCACTACGGGTGCGTCCCTCACAGACCAGGCGTTTGTGACTTCTGTCGTGGCCGGCCTCTGTCCGACTTTCTCTGGCGCCCTCACCTCCCTCCCTCTTGCCCTCACCCTGCAGCACGCCTATCAGACGCCTGGTGCCGTTTGGCTCGCTCTTCTCCATGGTCTTCGCATGTTCCAGACTGCATCCAATCACGTTGTCGCCCTCGTAGAACCTGTTCTTATTGACGCCTTCCCTGGCCTCCTCCGCCCCCCGCTGCCCATGCTCTTGCCATTTGTGCTCCCGCTGGTGGTGTTGGTGGTCGCCCGCCCGTCTACTAGAACCGTGATCCCGTGGGTCACCGCCACGACACTTGTCCCTTCCCTCTGGTCCTTGAACTTTGTGTGAGGATCGCTCTCCAGCGCGCTCTCTTACGTGGTCGTGCCTTCGGTGCTCCTCGTGCGCCAATCCTTGGGCCCCCTCCTCTCGCGGCGCCTAGCGGCCCCGCACCACGTGTTGTTCCCCTCTTCCCACCGGCCGGTCCCGCACCTCTTGCCCCTATTACCCCTCCTCTCACTGAGGACGCCATTGTCGCCCTGATTTAGACGCGTTCTTGCGGAGGGTGTGCTTGGTGGTGCACTGCCTGCAGGTATGTCCCCATTGTTTGATTGCTTTGCCGCGCCTTCCCCTCCTCCGCTGTCTCCTCCTCTCTCCCCATTAGTCCCCGTGTCCCCCGTTGATTCTCCACGCACGACAGCCTATTGCCTTCTCTCCGGCGCCGAGCGCGTTGCCTCTCCTTCTTGGGTTGTTGACGGGGCTGCCAAGGATCACATGTGCCCTGTCCGTGAGATCTTCGCGTCGTTTAGTCCTGTCTTTGTCATCACAGCTGTCTTCACCGGGGATGGGGCACCCCTACTTGTTCTCGGTGTCGGCACTGTCGGTTTGTCGTCTCCCGCCGGTGATTTCTCTTTGTCTTCTGTCCTTTATGTCCCCGCTCTTGACTCCTCTCTCCTCTCCGTGCCCACGCACAACACCTGCGGGTTCTCGACTACTTATGCACTTGGTCTCGTTGCCATCACTGCTCGCGCGAGCGGGCGTGTTGTCCTTTGTGGCCGCCGACCTCCTGGTGAGTCCCTTTATCAGGTTTTTTGTGCCCACTCTGTCTCGGCCCACGCGGCTGCCGCTGGCGCGCTTGTCGCTCTCTCCCGCTCCGCCCACTCGCATCTCCTTCACCGTCGCCTTTGTCATCTTCCGACTTCCACTGTCACCTCTCTCCTTCGCACACTCCCGGCCGATGGATTGTCTGACCCATCCTTTCGTGCCACGTGTGCGGCTGATTGCACCTTTTGCACCGTCAGTAAGATGCATCTTCTCCCCTTTCCATCCTCTCCCTCCCGCGCATCGGTGCGTCTCGAGCTGGTCCATGCTGACGTCCTGGGTCCTCTCCAAGATGAGTCTCTTGCTGAGCATGCCACGTACGTCCTCAGCCTCATTGATGACTTCTCTTGCTTCACGTGGGTTTTCTTTCTTCATGCAATGAGCGACGTCGTGGCAACCATCCAATCGTGGTACGCGTCTTCTCAGCACAAGAGTCGTAATCAGCTCTTCCACTTTCGCTCTGATCGTGGTGGTGAGTTCCTCGGCGACACCACGGCATTTTTCGATCGCGAAGGCGTTATTCATGAGCTCTTTACACCCTATTCTCCCCGGCAAAATGGGGTTGTAGAACGTTGGAACCGTACCCTTATTGAGGGTGTTCGCACCATGATGGCTGAGGCTGGCTTTTGTGACCGTGGTTGGATTTTTTGGTCTGAGGCTGCCCGTTACCGCACTTGGGTGTGGAACCGGATCGCGCACAAACCGCTTGCCCCCAACACCACACCGTTTGAGCTCTTCATTGGTTGTCGTGTGGATCTCAGCAAAGCCGTGGTGTGGGGCACCATGGCCACCGTTCATCTTGCCCCCTCTTCCTGGTCCGGCAAGCTCGACCCACCTGGTCGTCTTTGTGTCACGCTCGGTGTCGCTCCTCGCTAACGGGCGCATCGGTTTTGGGATCCTGTCGTGCATCGCATCATCGAATCCTGCCATGCCCGCTTCTTTGAGCTGCTGACGTACAGTGCATTCCGTGCCGATCGCACCCCTCCCCCCTCGTCCTCTGCCAGTGCCTACTCCGCTGATGGCCTCGTCTGTGCCGGGTCTCCGCCGTCTCGCGTGCCTCCTCTTGCCTCTTTTGATCCTATTCCCCCCTTCCTTGTTCACCCTACTTGCTTTCCCACCACGTCTGCATCTTCCCCTCCCTCGCCACGTCTGCATCTTCCCCTCCCCTGCCTGTCCCTTCGTCCACCCTTTCCATATCCCCTTCCGGTCCCCCCCTTCCCGTCTCGTTGGTCTCGTCACCCCCTGCCCTGCCTCTCCCCGCCCCCACTGCCTCACCTCCTGTCCCATCCGCGCTTGCCCCTCTCGTCATCCTTCCAGCGCCCGCACCCTTGTCACCCTCCTCCGTGCTCCCAGTGCCTCCTACGCTTGCTCTCGTGCCGTCAACCCCTCCCCCGTGCTCGTCTCTTGTGTCTCCCCCTCCCTTCCTCCCTTCAACCCATCGTCGTGGCGGCCCACCGTCTGTCTCCCTCCTTCCTCCCCTCTTATCATCAACGGTTCCCCCTTCCCCCTGTCCCCTCGGTTTCCCCTCCCTCCCCCCGCCTGTTCCTCCTGCCCTGTCGGCCGCTCAGACGCTTGGCGCCCCTCGTGCATCCATCCTTCCTTGTTGTCTTGACCTTGTCCTCATCTCTATCGAGGATGTCCCCAAGGATGATTCCCTACCTCCTCCTCACCCGCGTGCTGCTTCCCTTGGCACCCCTCCCCTCACTCCACGTTCACCTCGTCCGTTGTCTCGGGCAGCATCTCCTTCCTTGCGTTTGACCCCTCTGTCTCCCCTCCTCAGTGTCCTTGCCTGCGAGACTCTCCCCTCTCACCCCTCCCCCTCCCCACGCCCTTCTCCTCCTACCCCTCCCCTTGCTCCCCTCTCCTCCGCCTGCCTGCCCACCCTCACACTGTTGCCGCCGCCTTGTGCCTCTGTCCACTAGTCTT
>SZWC01018843.1:0-35065 GCA_023375785.1 Penium margaritaceum | reverse complement strand
TCTCCCTCTCTCTCTCTCTTACTCACTCTCACTCTGTCGCTCCTTTTGTCCCCTTCCCTCTTCTTCCTTTAGTGACTCTCTCTCTCTCTCTCTCTCTCTCTCTCTCTTTCTTTCCTCTTTCTCCCTTCTCCTACCCTCTCTCTCCCTCTTTGCATTCCCTATGCTCTTTCCCATCTTTCTTGTCCTCTATCTGTCTCTCTCTCTCTCTTTCCTTCTATCTCTGCCTCTCTCCCTGTCTCACACTCTCTCATTCCCTCTCTCTCTCTCCCTTCCTCTCTCTCTCTCTCCCTCTTTCTCTTTTTCTGTGTGCTACTCCTCTCTTTATCTCTTACTCTCTCTCTCACTCTCTCTCTTTCTTTCTCTCTCTCTCTCTCTCTCTCTCTGTCTCTCTCTCTGTCTCTCTCTCTCTCTATGGTTAGCATCCCACTCTGTGCTCTCTCTCTTCCTCTAATTTTCCCTCTCTCACTATCTCTTGCCTCGCTCTCTCTTGCGCCCTCTCTTTGTGCTCTATCTTTATTTCTCCTGCCATTTCCGTGGCCCCTCTCACCGTCCTGCCCTCTCATTGTGCTCTCTTATCCCTCCTTTCCTCACTTTACCCTCTCTCAACTCTCTTTGCACCTTCCTTTGCTCCCCCTTTTTCTCGCCCTCTCTCTCCTTCTCTCTGCCCCCTCGCTATCTCCCGTTTGTGCTCCCTCATTCTCTTTGCTCTCCTTCCCCTCTTTCCTCTCCACTCCCTCTCTTCACTCTTTTCTCTTTTCCTTTCTCTCTTTGACATCTCTCTCTCTCTCTATCTATGTTTTCTCTCCCTCTCTCTATCTATATCTCTTCCTCTCCACCTGCTTCTCCCCTCAACTTGCACCTCCTCTCTCTCTCTCTCTCTCTCTCTCTCTCTCTCTCTCTCTCTCTCTCTCTCTCTCTCTCTCTGT
This sequence comes from Penium margaritaceum, assembly GCA_023375785.1. Lineage (NCBI taxonomy): Eukaryota > Viridiplantae > Streptophyta > Zygnematophyceae > Desmidiales > Peniaceae > Penium > Penium margaritaceum. The sequence continues at coordinate 34,139 of SZWC01018843.1, read as the reverse complement.
TTTCTCTCCCTCTCTCTCTCTCTCTCTCTCTCTCTCTCTCTCTCTCTCTCTCTCTCTCTCTCTCTCTCTCTGTGTCCTCTTTACTCTCCTCTTCCTCCCGCTCTCTTAATCCTCCCCTTTCCGATCTCTCTTCCCTCTCTTGCCCCACTCCATCTCTCTCCCCCATCTCTCTTTTTTTCTTCCTTCCCTCTCTCTCACCCCCCCTCTCTCTTTCTCTCCACCCTCATCCACTCTCCCACTCACCCTGTCTATCTTTCTCTCTTTCTCTCTATATATCTTTTCTTCCCTCTCTCTCTCTCTAAAAAATCTCTGTTCTTACTCTTTTCCCTATTTTCTTTCCCCCTCTCTTGTTCCTTCTCATTTTTTCTCTATCCCTCCCTACCTCCGTCACTTTGCTCTTATGGACAGCCATCTTTCTCTCCCTTTCTTCTGTCCCTTAGTTTGCTCCACCTTCCTTTCTTTGCCGCCATCTTTCCTTTTCGTTCTTTTCCTCTATCTCGGGTCCTTGTGTGGCTCGATGTACACGTGCGGGCCTCCACCTCGTCCTTTCCAAACTACATTACCGTCCCTTGGTGAGTTTGTTCTTTTTTCTTCTTGCTTGCGGTCACCAATGCTGCTCTTCTTGCCTCCTTTTCTTTCTCTTCTTCCCCTCCCCTTCCCTCCTCCTCTCTCTCCTTCATTTTTTTCCTCTCCTCTTTTTTCTCTTCATCTTCTTATGACAATGACCTCTCCTTTTTCTCCTTTCCCTTCTCCCTCTCCCACCTAGCTACTCCAACTGTATCTGCGCCTCATGTGCGCTCTCTGTGCACCTCGTCCTCTCTCCGTCTCCCTTCTTGTGTCTCTCTTGCTCGCCCTATCCCTCTGGCTCCGATCCTTTTTGCCCAATCTACCTTTTCGGGCTTGCTTTTTTCCTTTCATCCTCTTCCCTTTCATCTTGCTCCCTGTTTCCCCCTCCATGGCCTTCCCTTCCCATCTCCTTGTCTCGCTCCAATTCCTATTGCGTAATGTTCTTTGATTTGCATAATGTCCTTGGTCGTCCCTTGGGTGTGTGCCAAGTCCGTCTGCCCGTGCTTTGTTTGTTCTCTTCTCTGTTGCTTGCCCTTGGTACTCCCTTGCCTCCCCTCCTCTTCATGCATTCCCATAAATACACACCTATCACCATGGTTCACCCTCTCACAATGCTCCCGCTTGCTCATCCTGTAGTCGTTCTATGTGCGCTTAGTGTGGTTTGCCACAATATTTTGCAAACCACGCAAGCTGCAAGAAGGCGACCTGATAACGGTCAGGCTCGCTCGCTCGTCTGGATCACTCTTGCCTCAATTTCCCCCCTCAAAGCTCCTAAGAGCCCTCCCCCCTCATTGCTCTTGAGAGCCTTCCCCCCTCATAGCATCGAGAGCCAAGGTTAGCCCCACAGCTAACTCCCCGCATTCAACATATAATCACCGAGAGCCACCCGACTCTCCATGATGTCAAAGTGTCCACTCGACACCTGCCATCCCGCCTCTCTTGGGCCACTCCTATCCTACTATCCACATCCTATTTCTGCACATTATTGTTAAAAAAACGAGAACAATAAAATTTCTCACTCGCACTTATGATATGAAACATTAGAATTGAAAAGTAGAAATCAACTTGAACCCTAAAACGTATTTATTGTTAGATGATGTCACCTTGCAAAACATAGATGAAGTTTTAAAACACAAGGCACATTATGGCGTATCGTTGAATTGTGCGGCATATTTTGACACCATTTCATATGGACGGAACACAGCATGCATGAGAAATATGAAGAAGTTACATTGAGAGATTCTCGTGAAGTTTTAATTCAACAATGACAAAAAAACCGATCTGTTCTACTTAGCTTATCATCCTCCATATTGGCCACCTTCTTGAAGATGTTATGAATGACCTTATAATCACAAAACTAGACTTGTTATGATGTTGACGTGCTGTTTTCTGTTTTTCCTCTCTTTTGTACAAGAAAAATAGAAGAACACATTTGAAAGAAGTCACCATTGGATAAATGGTCATCCTTAAGATATTCCATGTATAGAATAATCCGCAAAAGGTAAAGCGCCTTTGCACCAAGACAAGGTAGAATGTGGAGAGTTAACCAGAATTAGCATTTGCATGCCAAATAGGGATAATATTATCATGATATAATGTCTCATTGTTTTGGCAAAAAGTAAGGAACAGCCATTTAGATTCATGCTGTTATGTATACAAAGTAACAATAAGCAATATATGTACATGAAAGATTTTGAATTCACCCTGAACTATAGGAATCTGATAAGATAATGTTAAATGGTGAATTAAAATGAAAGTAAGGTGTAAGGAAAATGTATAACATAAAAACATTCCACATAACATTCTCAAGATGTTTTTATGATTTTTATTCCAAAACATGCACTGACTAAAATCTTGAAACACTATGATTCAAAGAGTACGTTTAAAACATGGTATTTGATTAGGTTTGTAGATTCACTGAAGACATTGACAAGGTAAGCATTTGGGGTTTTAAAAAACATATGATTTCGATAGGAACATTTATGAAGAAGTTTATACATGGATGGATGTGAAAAGCGAGATTAAATGAAAAGAGAGTCTATAACATAATAGATATGTTTCGAATGGAATATTTTTGGCACCCAAATTACCGTAGATGAACAAAAACATTATTATCATGAACTATGTTTGAGAATAAAGTGTAAATTTCAAATTCTAGTATGCCCTAAATGGTTTAATTGTGTCAAATGTATGAGTATTATGATGGGATATAGCCGTTCATCAATGTTTCATTGTGAATTAAAATTGCACCATTCTTAAAACTGCAAAATGAATCAAGATCATGAAAACCATTGAGAAAATCAATATCGAAATTGAGGGAGAAACACATGATGTTAATTTTGATTTAATATATATGAAGTTATGGATATAAGCTATGAACGTTTACTTAATGTGAAAGAAATTGAAAAATGATGCATTGTTGTAACACATATCAGAAGTTAAAACCTTTAGACCCTTTCTTTTGTAAGTTGAAGATTGAAGTTATATTTCTTATATAATACATTTCATTTTTGTATTCAAAGAACTTGAAGATGGCCATCCTAACAAATACCCAAAAAAGCATTGTCGAGAATAATCAAAACTCCCATTTTCAAATGTGGTGTTTGAGATGAAACGCACAAAAAAAAATCACAATAAATGACCTCTTTGTTTGTTCAATATGAAAATAATGACAATGTGTAGGATGCGCCTTGAATTATGATCAAATAAAAAAATACTTTGGTAGGAAATGCACGTACCATTTGACAAGGAAATCACATTTGTGGATGGGCTCATTTTCTTGGTATTCTCATGATGCTCAGAATAATTATATTTTTCCATGCATTAACTACGTGGATGTTGAAAAATATTTGGAGAGTTTCAATTGGGATTATAAACAATGAAGAATTGAATGAAAAGTAGAATATTGGTGGTTGTGGCCAGATCCCACATGATCATGTATTAACTCAAGTATGTTATCTTTGGAATGAATATCCTCTCATAAGGAAATACTTAATTGGACATGACATAAGACTTGAATGAAAAGGTGTGTAAGAATTACAAATCTCACTTTTTTGGATGAAACAGGTTTTCTTGCTTCAATTATCTAAATCACTATGCATAACATACATGAAACGAAAGTTAAACTCCATGACAAGTAAGTAAACATTTCTTGTTAATTGTTGTTACCTCTAGAATATCATCTATGCAATAGGAATGTTTAAGTGGGCAATAATCACAATTCGTTTTTGACCTTGATGAGGACTGCGAAGTTAAGGTGTAATCCTTTCACACTTTGACAGATAAGCAATGGTAACTAATGGTATCCATTTTATGAAAAATTAAGGAGATGAAGGGTAAAAAAAACATATTTCCTTTAGATCATTGTGAGTGACAACTTAACCCTTGAAAGATACATTTTCAAGAGGACTAGAATTACCTATTTGTAATTGAGCATTATGTATGGCACTAGATGTCTATGGTAGTCAAGCACTTGACGATAAGTCATTCAGTCTTATGAGCATTGTAAAGTTTAATACACTTAAAACAATGAATCGTTGATACTTAAGAGAGGCACACGTGACCTTTACATGCTCATGAATGTTAGATGAAGAAAATCATCCCTTTTGTAACAATTTTGATGAAGCCTGAGAAAAATGGTGAGTTCAATCACTTGTTGAAATAGTTTAAGTTCATTTGCTCATCTCATAATTAAGTGAATGTGAGTGAACGTTAACCTGTAAGATGGAATGGACTTCGTTTTTGTAAAATGAACATTAACGTTACAAGAAATGTAAACAGAGTCGAACAATTTGTGATTTGTAATTGAATGATATTGGAGGAAAAATAGTGATGAAATCTTTGAAATTAGATATTACCTCAATATTGTACAACTGCCTCAATTTAATCAGTCATTTGTGAAGGAACTTTTTTTTCTTATTTCTCACAACCAACGCCAAATGTTATCACACAAGTTTCAAGGCCTTGCAACATTACGTATCTATCACCTTGAATGATGATCTATAGTCTAGGTGAAACATCCATTGTAACCACTAAAACAAAACTTCAAGATCTCATTTGCTCCCCTCTTTCACGTGAGATTTCTGTACAAGCATGAATTAAACCCGCTTACTTCCAAAAATCTCATAAAGAGGGAATTGTGGACATTTGCTACAATGTGGAAATAAATCATGAGAGAGGGCCACCTCTTGTTGGATCTAAAATTTAGAGTAATTTTTTCGAGAGTAGGGAAGTGAATGAAAGGTGAAGGCAAAAATGAAGTTTGTTCAAGACAACGTGTGGCAATTATTTGTGTATATGGATGGAGACTAAACCAATGTATGGCATTTAAAATTTGGAAAAATTGATTCATTGGGTGTGATCGACACTTGAAATGAACGATCTCAACCCATAATGCATTCCTTGAATTTTAAAACCTGAATGCGATAAAACGAGCATCTAGTATTGTGCACATGGTCGCAATGGCACTGCGTAAATTATGAGAAGTCATTGAAGAGGACAAAAATTCTTCACAAGTTTTGAACACTGTCACTAAACCAAAGTTCAAAAAACTAAAACAACCAAAACTTCAATTAGGGTCAAACTGAAAAAACCATCAAGTATAAGGACAAAGTAAAAAATGTGGTAAAGGAGTTTATCAAACGTCCCTTGACGTGTTTACACAATATCCTGTTGGCGTAACAAGTATTTGTGCACAAAACTCTCATTCATGTAGTGATTAACCTTTTTCGACGTTTGTACTGTGTTTACTTGTGAAATGTTAATTTCAATGACCAATTGCCTTACGCTTGGAGTTGTGTAAGAACAAGTGGATTGGAAAGTAAAGAAACTAGTAAACATAGGCTGTTTGCAGAAATTTCTTCATATCACATGAGCCAATTATAGTTTTTATTCAATGAAAGGATTGTACACATGAGCTTTAATGACATGCATTCATGTGTATGTTTTAGTAAACTACTTGGATGCTGAAATACACATCTATCAAACAAGTTTTTATTCGTCTAAATTTTGAATTTCTGACCATAACGTTCTTTATGGTGACAATGTTTCGTATAATCACCAAGCTTGGTGTTCAATTGACATTTCAACCTCTCTAAGTTCATTGATTATCACTTCAAAAGGATGAAGTAGGGAAGAGAGATAGCTAGAATGTCTTCCATGTTGAAATCGAGCTTGGAATCTCTCATTCGACACTCGGTCCACATTTCAAGAGTTTGACCTGGAGTTCATTCATTTCTCTTGGACCAAAAAACCCCAGACTACATGATTAAAGAAATAAAGTGACCTGATTTGCTATGGACTAGCAACATAACTATCTACAAATGAAAAACTAGGTGACGACTTGTGGCGCCATACATCATGTTGTTCAAAAATAAAAGAACCATAAAAGAGTTGTCTTTTTACGTCTAGCATTGGATAGATTATTTTTTGAGATCTCCACGTTTTATTGTGCAATAACGTACTATCATTAAGGGTTGGAAAGGTGAATTAATGTTACATTCAAACCTTTTCATCACAAATTTATGTTTACAATTTTTTTAAGCTTGGGGATGACGTGAAAAGGCTGAAAGGAGCCATGGTGTTGAAGAATATACGTTTACAATATTTTATTCTAAACATCAAGTGCAATACAGGCCTTTTTCAACTTGAAGGGAAAAGGAGTGATGAGGTGGTAACTCCGTTTTCATACTCTCTTGTGGAACCATGCAAGGTTTATGATTCCTTTTGGGTATCCTATGTGGAAAGAGTAAGTGAAAGTTTCATATTCTTAACTTTTATATGTAATGAAATCATCAATTACTTTCATTATATTATAAACTAGAATGGCTAGTCACTTGGCTCTTTGGAATGCAATATGAGAGTGGAAAATTTTGATTTTAAACTATGTTCCAAATCAACTTTGGTTAGTTACAATTTTGGAAAAATGGGGTTCATTTTTATTCTATGTAATGAGAAAAAGGAAATCTAGGCTGAAGTTTTTAGCTTTCATTCTTACATATGTAATGATCATAACTATTTTAAGGATGATTTGAGTGGAAAGTTTGACTTTTAAATTTTCAAGTTATTTTTTAGGAAAGTTACATTATTTGAGGAAGAAAGCCTTCTGAGGAATGGATGTAAAAGCCAAGATCTTGTTCAATCCAAGTTAATGAAAAAAATCTTGAATATGCGTTATGAACCGCTTGGAACATGAAAGAATACATTATCAGTTTTTTAAGCCCCTCCCATGGAGTTTGACATGCTTCATTCTCTACTTTAATTTCATTTAAAGACAAATCATCTTTCTGTTAGTTTGTTTATTTCCAGATTTTTTTCTTTCTTCGTAGGGATGAGTTTGATTTATTCATATTTAAACTTTCATTTCGATGTTCCATCGACTGTTTTCTCATTTCATTACTTGGAGAGACCCATGTTTTCCTAGAGGCTGAATGAAAACGCACAAATTATGTATTCGTGTTCGTTTTAGCATGTCATTGTGTTACATCACCATTTTGTTTATGTTACTTGAGACCATTAGAAACGTTTTGTACATAATTGTTAAAATTGAAATGAGATGGGGAAGATTGTTGAAATGACTTTTGGTAACAATTTTATAATGACCAATGTTCATTTATTTGGTTCTTATCAGGCCATTTTGATTTTGGTTTTCCATTTGTGGAAATGGAATGGAGAAAATATCATGCTTGTTACGAAAAAAAAGTTATAAATCCGTTTGTTTATATTTGTTCATTTTCACTCCCTTCCAAATTGGTGAAATCATCACTAATGAGTAGAATGTGTACGTAAGACTTTTATTTGATTTAGTTGATGTTTCCTTTTTATAATCCACCTTTATGACCAAACTTTCAATTTTCAATGAAAATGAGGCCAAATTGGTGTGTCCTTACGTCATTGATCATGCTATATGGTTCCTATTCTTATAAGAATTTTAGAGTTTTAGATGCTCATTGTACTTCCAGTAACATGGTTTTTTTTTATAATTAAAATCTGGTTCCTAAAATGAATTCTGAATATATATGGGATACTTCATTTTGTACGATAATGTTTTCACAATTTAAGATGGGTAAGCATTAAAAAAATCAAAAACATTTGTAATAAACATGCTTGCACTTTATTATCTATTTTTTGAAACAAAATTTACATAATTATGATCACTCATAACACTCTTGTATCTTCTTCAATGTTTTCATTTCTTAGAAATTAGACCTGTTCATATCTTAGTGTTTAAAAAAATCTTTACCCTTCATTCTTGTGTCACATTTCTCAATGGTGTAACATTTCCTTAATTTTCCTAAATTTGCGTAAAAATCTAGTTCAATACTTTTCAATTTTAGATGGTTTGTATCTGATTATTTTGATGTTAAAATGTTACAAGATTTTTAAAAAATGTGGCATGTAGAGTACGTAAATCACTTGGCATTATGGGTGTGGTTACTTGGTTATAAGTGTTATCATGAAGATGTTTTATAAACGTAGAAATATGTACAAACTTCATGAATAGGGTCCCTTGTTGCATAATGTTTTTCTAAACATGAAGAAGAGCGTAGAATGGGATTCCAACTGTTTTGTTTAGAAATTGCTTAACATGTTTTTGCGCTACTTAGGTTTGTTTTCACTCATTTGTAAGAACATGAGATTTTCAAACGATTACTATGATGTTTGTGATTTCATTGTGTTTTTCGTATTGAAATGTGTTGTGCTGAATGATCATGTGTGAATATTGTTATTGCTAACGGTGAGAGATTGATTTGGTGTAGCTTCTTCTTCTTTCTTGTAAAAAGGCAAATTGAACTCCTTATTTCCTTAGCATATGATTCTATTATTTGGTTTCCTCTCATGTTTTGTAAATGTGTGTTTATTGAGTTGTTATCGATGGCTTTTCTTTTTTGTGCCATGAAAGTAATCATTTTTGGTGAATGGAATGGAATTGCGTTCTGAAGAGATTGAAGGAATTTTCACATAAATTTCATCGATTGCAAATTTACTGAATAGAAAAAATTCATCCAACATTTTCTCATCATATGATGATTCCTATTGATTTCTTATCACTTCATGTTTGCTTCACAGGTTGTGGTTATTCTATTTTTGTTTTGGGTGGAGGGAGCATGTTGAGAAATCTTGGAATGAATTTAATCAGTACATGATGTGAAGTGTCCATTTCCGAACTTCAGGTGGGTAGCGATAGGAAAGCCAGTTTCCTACAGGAATATGACGATTTATTTTGGTTTCCAAACACTTCCGATCCGGAATAATGCGATCTTGCATGCAACCTTGAAACGGCATGCTTTACCATACCGTTTCATAGCTCTTTCTTCGTATCTTCTCCTGGTTAAGGGTATCTTGGCGAGCTGTAGGAATCAAAAGCTTGAGGAATCACAGCTCGACTGTCCTCGGAGTCGAATTACCACGGAAGGCATTTTCTTGTAGTAAAAGATATGTTTCTGTCAGGAAGTCGTCCAAGTTGAGGTTCTCCTGGTGCATCCACAAGTTTGACTAGTGATGTGTTGTGCAAGCTTTCTCGTTCAGTTTAATTGACACGGTCGTGAGGTAATGATTACATCGACGAAGTAACATGCTGATATCATAACAATGTAAATCCGGAACCCACAACGAGAGAGCATTTCCAAGTATTCCACAAAGGTCGTTCCCTAGAATGAAGAGGTTGAGGAGACTCTGAAGCGGGAGAAAGTTCTCTAAGAACGAATCAAATGCCAAATCAAAAAACTGCTGTGACGACTGCTCCGCAATAACGAGAGTAGTCCACCAGAAGAATATATGAAAAGCTGTTTTGATCGGTAGTCAAAATGGCGAAATCCCTTCCATCTTGTTCCAAGAAAGTGTAGTGGACTTCCAGTGTGAACCAATCTGCCAGAGAGCTAGAACAATATTTGTTTTAGCAGGTAAAATAATGAACATGATAGCCATGTATCTTATGCTCCCAATACAGTCTATCTGAAGCAATTTCAATCAATGCAAGCATACATTTGTCATTTGTGATGAAACCATGAATTTTCCACATGAGACAACCTTTCCATTCCTCCCCTTTCATATAAGAAAAAAATCATAAGAATAGAACATTCACCTTATTCTGGTAAAATCAATGATGAATTGGATAATGAAAACTTAGCTCCAATTCAGTTTGTGTGGAAAAGAGTTCTTCATCCCCTCATGTATGCACATATATCTTCATGAGTTGCAAGCAAAAAAAACCTAGAAACAAAACAAAATTTGGAAAAATGCAACGGTAACATAAAATGGGAATGCAAAACTTGGAAATGGATACAACATAATAAAAAAAATGCATCTATTTCTTGAAGGTTTGAGACGTTGAAGCATTTCGACCTACCTTTGAACATCATGGAATAAAAGAAGAGTAAGGACTCGATTCCAAAAGCAAAAAAAAAAAACAATATGCACTCGGAAGAAGATTATATTAACTATGCTACTCTTGATTCAAAAACATTAGTTCGAATGCAAAATTCCATTCTCTTTGAGTTATGATGCAAAACTCTGGCCTCTTAGTGACAATTTCTTCTAAAAAAAATTTAAATAAAGTTTATCTGCATTGCAAAAGTTATTCACCAGATTTCCTCTAAGAAATAGTGAATTAAATACTGTGTGAACTAGAAAAATGACATTTTTTGGTCAATCTACTGTATCTTTCTTCAGAAGACGAGAGTATTTCCTTCATGAACTAATTGCGGATTTAGGATTGAACAAAAGAGTCAAGATTCGATTTTTTCATTATAAAACGATTCACTCATTTGGTGTTTGATTGATTTGCCTCAGTATCCTTGATAATCTACCCATAAGAGTTTGAACCTCTTGATCCCGCATGTAATATTCCATGTAAGAAAGTATTAGACAAAACATGTGTGTTCAATATACCTTTGTTCAAGGAATATTAGTAGAACCCTCATGGAGTACCCCCACTTAACAAGGCACTTAATGAAGCTCTGGTTCTAAGGTTTAATGAATGAAAAAATGATGCTCTAAGTTTGTAATTTGTGTCATTGTTACAAGGGAATATGCATATTGCCGTCATGCACTAAAATCACAATTACATGAAGTTTTCATTTCACAATTATACCAGTTTTTCATTAGTGAAATTTTCGAAGGGAACAAGTACAAAACCCTCATGCGTAACCTTTATGCGTTATCATCACACATATTGGTGGAAGTCTAATATTCCATATAACATTTCAAGAAATATGTTTGATATTTGTGAATTTGTATACCTAAAACGATCTCAATACCCTCAAATAGTAATCCAACATACTTCAACCACCTATGGATAGATGGTCACCTCTTAAAAGGTAAAATCAAAAGATGGAGGAGGAAAACAAAAGATTGATGAGTAAAGAGTCGTACATCAATTAAAGGTGAAAACATGTGTTTGTTGTGTATACAAGGAGAAATAATAGTGATGTGGTAAAGTAGAATATTCAATGAAATGATGTTATCATTCTAAATCGGACGCAATGTGAGAATCATGATCTTTTCGTGTTTCATATCATCTGGTTTGTGCATGAAGCCATGTGTCTCATATTGTATCTCGGAGAAGCCCATATCAAAAATCAAACAAGATCTCAAAAACTTCTTCAATGCTTTGAAGATGAAAATTTGTTGTGAGTTAAGATACATGATTTCCTATATTATTTTGATTATTTTCCTTCTTGTAAATATGATAAGAAATTGAGGATCATTGAACAAACCATTCGTCGTTTAAAGCAATTGAAAAAGAAAACACGAAACGATGACATGACCAACACCTAAACTTGCCTTGATTGACTTTCAATGTCAGCATCATTATGCTTCTATCCTTTAAGGTTCCGAGCAAGAAAAGAAATATAAGTGAAGAAAAAGCATGCAATGTAAAGAGAAATGTAAAGTTATTTAGTATTTATTCATTCATGAAATCGCCCGCATAGGATGTTTCCCAAAGTGACGAGATCGTTGTGATCAAACGGCTACAAGCCGTTAGGATTATGCATCTGTGCACGATTCCAAGTATGGTGAGGCAGATGTACTTGTGCTCTATTCTGCTTCATTTCAATCACTTTCTGGATTTAAACATTCTTTCATCTTAAACAAGAAACAGTTTTTGTAATTCTTTTATTGGTTGCTTTTAGCATCCAAAAGCTTCCTCTTTTAACTATTTGGAACATGTGAAGGAGTATCAACAAAAGAATGCATCACTCCTACAATTGTTGTTCAAGACTTTAGGAGAATAAATCATCTTGTCACAACATCAAATTTCATGATTTTGTGCTTAGATTCTAACGCCATTCATAGAAGACACCCAATGTGGAACATGGTTTTTTTTATGGTGAATTAATGTACCTTATGTTTAAGTGAGCAATAACTTTGCAAACCGTTAGCTATGACAAGGCGCATTCACTTTAACAATTGGATGTGCGTACGCAAATTTACAATTGTTTTCAAAATACTTGGGTGTGGCTTGATCGCAAATTTCCTACACTACGACGTAGGTTTTTGTCTGGCATGCAAGTCAAAGTGGACAAAGAAGCATAGACTTTTGTGTGTTGCATGCACAGTTGGGTTGTTTATGCCTAGATACTTCGCTTGGTCAAAGGCTACGAAATGCAACTGAGCACTTTTAAGAACTTTAAATACTCCAATCAATGTGGGGCTACACTTGACAAGAATGTGGGACTGCTTCATGAGCAAATACAAGAAAAGCTCGAGATTAAGGATCACTCTACATCAAGTGGTGCATGCAAGACCAAACATTGCATCAAATAGCACAAGCATGACATAACAGTTGCAAAGGCTACTACATACACGACTGAGCAAATGCATAGACAGTATAGAGTGGGGATCGCCTCGCATAAGCGACAAGGGCACGTCAACAATCTAGACCACTAACTAGATGCGAGCCTATCACAAGCTTCTTTAAGGAGGAAGTTATGTGTCCAAACTACACCAAAAAATATCTCAAGTATAAGTATCCCGTCATTCAATCCCTTCACTATGCCATTCATCTGTGGGTGATAATTGTAGTTATGAAGTTTAGATGCTGACTCAAACACACACTTACACACACAAACACACACACACACACATACACACACACACACACACACAAACACACACGCACACACAAATAGCCAACCACACGAGTACATCATACTCGCACAAAGCACATCAATGTTCAGTATCATTATATGCGTTCATTCTTACATGACAGTAGCATCAGGATAGTGTGGATTACGACGGCACGGCACTTAGCTGACTTCTTGACCAAGGCACTGAAGCGTGAATAAAGAAGGTTTTGAGTGAAATTGGTGTGCCTCCATGAGGTCCTCTCTCTCTCTCTCTCTCTCTCTCTCTCTCTCTCTCTCTCTCTCTCTCTCTCTCTATCACTGTCAACCCCTCACAATGCTCTCTGCCCATCTATGTGCACTACGCCTTAGAGTCATGGATGAGTATTGGTTTTCAAGCATCTCTCTTTGTACTCTATTTTCTCTTCTTTTGTTTACATCGGCATGTAGATGATTGACAATAAGACGTGATTTTACTGGAGTGTCCTCTAGTGGAGCCGTCGCACGTTGAGGCTTACACGCATTTTGCTTTGGCTGCCTTCCTTTAACATCTTCATACCTCGTTGGCAATGGTGCCACCGGCAGTCAATATCGCTACATACGCTATCTACAAGCGTCTATTGTTGGGTCTGACTGAGGTATTACACATTTAGCGTCATGTTCTTCTTAGGGTCAAAGTTTCACATTATTCGCGCATTGTTGGAATTGGACCCTAGCGTTGATGTCGTCAGGGTTCTAAAGCTATAACTCATTGTTACTGGTTTTCAAGGTGATTGTGATGACACGCCTGCGTTTTTCTATGTGCGTATTATGGTATGGTCCAGTTTTCACCACGAAATCTTGATTTGGGCCGACAGCAAGGTTCACCGAGAAATCCCTCTTTGCTAAGAAAAAGATCATTTTTCTCATTGGCTTACAACGGAGTAACAAGATATAGGAAGATGGGGTGGAGCTACAAATCTATGGGGCCACCCATTGTTGCCTATTCTTGCTTCTTAATCAATCATTTAATTCTTGAAATTTGTTTTACGCTAGCTCTGGCACACGCCTTTAGAGTAACATCCCTGGAGCTCAAAGACTTAGATTATGGTGCTGCAAGCTGAGGGGGCAGCCTAAGCAACAAGCGTGGGTTCTTGCACGCTACATCAACAATGGTGCTACCCTAACATTGGAGGAAGGTGCACGCAACGAACTAGCATCTATGGGTCATGGGGGAGTGTTGATGTGTGAGTCACAATGACCTCTGGACTTATCGCCACGTCTCACTCGTTTGGCAAGACACCTGACAACTACTTTGACAGTGTCAGCATGAATCGGTATGCACACATATGCTCTCGACAGGTTTCTCGATGATCACCTCCGAAGCTCCATTTTCTCAAAGGCGCTATCGTTGTTCGTTGATGATTGTTTATGTATGTTTTTTTGTTTTTGCATGTGACGCTTCTTTTGTTTATCATTGAGATAACCAAGGAGCCAATCTGTTTGTCCGTTTCTCCTTTGTTGTTGTTTTGGAGCTTACAACAAGGTTACGCAATCTTCTCACTACTGAACTGGACTTGCATGCCTACTTGGGCTTGTGGTGGATTCGACACGCTTGTATCACACACTCCTCTTTCAAGGATTGAGGGAAAAGGGAAGGGACAAGTGGATCGTTCAGTCCAACGGGCGGAAGCATCACAAAGGAGTTCAAGTGAAAAAAGGAAAATGGTGCATACGAGGTTAGGAGGGTGATGTTCAAGCAATTAGAAAGCTTAACTAGCTTTCTCGCCGCTTTCGACAAAGATCTCGATCATGAGCCTCTTCATTTCCTATTCCCTCTCTGTGTTTGGGCATAACCTAATTGAAGTCAAGTATAGTAGCCAAACTACTACCTACCAGTTGAAACCTTGCAATGTACTCATGTGATCTCAGACCCAAAATTATACAGGAGATAGCAGTAAAAAAGTTTAATTCTACTCATCATGCCTCTCATGCATCTTGCCCTTCCATTTGATGATGGTAGTCATTGGACTAGCATCTCGAAAACTATCTTTGACGGCTTGTCACATCCTCATAAAATTCACGGACCTACGTGCGCATGAACAAAGGCTGAGTGGTCATCATCAGTGTCTATGCATTCCCATATTACATCACTCTCTCAGGACCCATGGCAGTCATGTTCATGAACAAGCAATCGTGGTATGAGACATATGCATCACACAAATGTGAGAACAACATGTTGATGTTCAACATTGACATGTGAAACATACAGTACTCATATCAACTCTGAGCATGCCAAGGCACATCATGAAGATTACATGGAGGCAAGATAAATGCTTGATAGTGCACATTCAAACTGAGCACAACCCAATGCTTTCGTCAAGAAGTGAACATAGTTGGCGCTTCATCCCGATCCACACCAAGTCAGTCTATTATCGCTCCCACAAATCACTCACAATGTGATACTCCAAAGAAATGTGCTTTGTGCGAGCATGGTTAAAAGTACCATTGAGCAATGTCTGTTGTGCTGCGATTGTCAAAATGCAAGATGATGCATTCCATAAGCTGACGCTGTTCGTAAAAAAATTAGTGCAATCAAATGCTATGGCAAGCTCCTGCTCCAACTGGAACATACTCAACCTTTGCTGTGCTGAGGGTAACACATCCATACTTCCCATTCTTCCACGACAGTGTTATGTTTCCAAGCATGAACACATACTATGTGCAACTCTTCCCATCTACGCACTATGCCCAATCACTGTCAGTGAAGCCAGACACGACAACAAATCGGTGAGCATGAAACACAAGCCCTTGAAATGGTGTCTGCAACACATACCATAAGATGCGTACAATTGCCTCTAGATGTTGTATGCACGGACTTTACAAGAATTATTCTAGCAATTTCACTCCAAAGGCGATGGGGTGCCTCGTAGTTATGACCAGGTACATGAGAGAATTAATAAGGTGCAAATACAAGGTGGCATGCACTAGTACGCCCAGATCCATAAGGTCAATAGGCTTCTACGGTTTCTGCCCATCGTGGGTTATGGGCATAGAAGAAAAAGGGACATCAGGTAATAGATCAAGAAAGCACCCCACCAGGGTCTCAATGTATCTACTCCAGTGGATGTGAAGCATCCCTTGCTTGCGATATCAAACAATCTCCATTCTCAAGAAGATTGCGTCATCACCAAGGAATTTAATCTTGTATGTAGCTTGCAGTAGGTCCTTAACCTGTTGGACCGCTGTCATTTCTAGTGACGTGATCAGAAGGTCATCAACATACACCAAGATGGTCACTAAAGTGGCGCAATACTCACTAAGAAAGAGCGACTGATCAGAGTCGCTCCTTTTGTTCCCTCCCCGCTTAAGCGTCAATCAGATCTCTTTATTCCAAAACTTATATGAGTGTTTGAGTCTGTACACTGCCACACACAACCCATCCCATCGTCAAACACGAGAGGCTGTACCATATGAATCTTTTCATTCAGTTCCTTACAGATGAATGCATTATTCACGTCCATATGATGGACCTCCAATTATGTTGTGCTGTAAGCCCAAGGAGATTACAAGCTATGTCTATTCTGCCAACGGGTGCAAATGTAGCATCAAAGTCTGTCCCTTGCATTTGGGAATACCCTTTTGCTACGAGATGGGCCTTATCGCGATTAGTCAAGCAATCAAGCTTCTTCTTCATGCGATACACCCATCCTGCTTTCATAGCCTTGTACCCAAGGGGTAGGTTAACAACGATATATACTCTGTGCTAAGCTAAAGCAGCCATCTCCTCTTTCATGGCTGTCTCCTTTCATTGTGTAACGTCCCGTGACCACGCCTCATTCAGCATGAAAGGGTGCGACAAACCTTCCGCTGAGGCACGCTACACTAGGTGACACATTAGGCATTCCTTTGAATATTGCTACATTGTGCGCACAAATGGGCTCACATTGCAGCTGCATGTATCCTGTCACAGTCGTTTGACAAATCACACTCTCGGGTTTAGCTTAGAAGGAAAACCCAAGTGCCTTTGTGTCAGGGTCACTACTCACGAGTGGAAGGGCTAGAACTCAAGGTCCAGGTTGTCGTGGACTCAGGACTTGACGTTCGATGGTGGGTGTTTGCGGACAAAGGCGCCCACCCACCTTCCAAGAGTATGAGTGTGTAGGTGATGAAAAATCTGGTGTAGAGGTTGTAGGAGGAGAATTAGAGGAAGACACATAGGAACTGAGGTACATGCTCCAACAAGACTCACAGAAGGGGAGGCTAGACGTGAATCTTGTGACATAAGAATTAATCAACAGCCAACCCAAGAGGAATGGAGGAGGGAGATCGTAACTCAAGGGACAAGACATGAGCTAGAGAGGTAGAGGAGGAAGTTGGTGCATTACCACCAAGAGATGAGACAGACGGTGCACCGGGCAAGGGGAGCGACGCCAGAATAGCACAAGTAATAGAAGGAGCAAGAGGAGCAAAAGGAACCATTAAGGGGGTGACTTAGTGACAAAACGCATACGAGCGTCAGGTTTAGGTGCAGATCAGACAACAGCAGGGAAGAGCACCATAGTGGGGAAAGTAACGAGAAGACCCACAGGTGTGCCCGACTTGACGAGTCCATCTACATGAGAAACCTCTCCCACACGTAAAGAGAGTGGGCACAATGTGGTGTTATGAGAGGAGGATCGAATCTAGACCACGTCACACTACGTGTAAGACCCAAGAAAGACGACATCACAAGGCCCAAGGACCCGGTGCAAGTGAGAGTCCAAAAACATCCAAGCCTTGGATTAGAGAGAATGCCCCAGAAAAGACAAAGACGAGTGCAAGGGGAAAATTTGCTATATTGTTGCAAATCAAGGACCTAGACGCACGTCAAAGACCCCCACACACCCGGTAGGCGGAGATAATCACGGTGGCCAAACCACCACCAATATGGGGTGACATGACAAGGAAGTGGACCATGAGGCACATGGTTCCACACCCTTGTCGTGTAAGACATGGCCTCAAAGGCAAAGGCCTAAAAAAGACATGACTTAACATGCATATATTGCATGGCATTTAGCATCGTGCGGTTCTAACGCTCACACACGCCATTTTTTTGTGTAGTACAAGGAGCAAGGAGTTCACGGGTGACACCTTGCTCTGTAAAAACGATAGCGGTAGGTCCCATCTCCTTCACGATCAGATTGAAAACAATGCAAGATTTTTCTTGCATTCCATTCGCACCAACCAGCACCAAATGTTGTGTGCTTTTGCAACGCAGGCAAAACAACCAATGAAAGTGGGAGAAATCAATCCTGAGAGTGAGAGTATACAAGCCACACTTGGATTGTAAATCCATGGGCAAAGGGCCCATAAGACTAGCATGCAGGAGTTGCAAAGGTGGGGATGTAGAAGATTGGGAAGGGGGAAACATTGCCCGATGCATGTTTCCTTTAAGACGCAAAACAATCCGTATGACAAGGCTTCTCAAAAGAAGCCAGGTCAAGACTAAGTATAGGCTTGATTCAAAAGAAAGACCCAATGGTGGCACAATGCACACGATGAAAAAACTGTAGATGCGTGATAGATAGTGTGCTTGCAAAAGAACAGACGTGCAAGCTGTGTCTAAGTCGTAACAACATGGTGTGGGACATGATACAGACTCCCAAACACAACACCATAAAGCACCACACATGCGGTCAAACGCACACTGATATTGGACACATCATCACCGAGTGTGACGGTGAGACCGTGACCATCACAGGTGGGAACAGACAAGAGACTCAACCCAAGGATGGGAATAAAGGAAACATGAGAGAAATGAACAGGACTAACAGGACCGTCAAAGCAAGCAGTCACAACCCCATGCACACAAAGTTGTTGACATGAATGTGTTTGCACAAAGCAAACAGAGTCAACACTGCAAAGCAGGACGAAATCATCATGAAGAAAATTCATGTGATAGGTGGCACCAGAGTCAACAACTTAGGTACCATCTGGGACGCGCTCATTTGGGGACACAAAGCACAATGTGAACAAACTGTCCAAAGAAGACGCGGTCTATGCGAAATCAGAACATGCACGATGAGGACTCAATCCGCGATGGCATGTCACAAGAGACAACATCCTCCACATAGTGCAACACCATCCCATCACACACAGGGTCAAACCTGTGTGTGATACTAGCGGTAGTGCAAATAGTGGGTCCTCTGATAGTAATGCATGCAACTCGCACCTCCCTTAGTAGTTGAGTTAGAGTCGATGCAGAACAAAATTGCGAGCACCCGCTCAAGCTCTTCGATACGAGCAACGAGTAGCTCTTTCCCGGATGATGAAGCAGTAGTTGCGTGTGCCCTGTGCGGGCCGCTCATAGATGGGCTCAAGGAGCCACTGTTACGACTCGCGCGAGCCTGCCATGCATCATGTATTGTTCCCACAATCTTAGCAAAGTCATGCTTGCTCAGACACACCTGCCACTTGTGATCTCCTCCACAATTCTGCTGTGTAGGCTTACATCAAAAGATCTTTTGGACCCCTAGAATTCCTTCCTCCCGTTCTTCCCCTTTTTGAGCACCATTGCACCACCACCACTTGATGGAGGAGATGCAAAGGAGGGCAAAGGTGGAAAAGACAAATGGACGAAGGATGGGGCCGTTGGACTACTTGCAACACCTGCGACGCGACCAAGGGGAGGTAGATATCATCTTGCCACTTGCACATGATAGTCATGTGCCCAAGGAAGCAAGGTGCCTGTCTCCCCCTTTCTCATAAGCTACGTGGGCTCAAAATACTTGATAAGCCACGTAGTGTTTGACATCCAAGATCAAGTCCCCTAGAAACACAAGGAAAAGGGCAAGACAACACTGGCTACTTTAGCAGACTATGTTGTATCAATGGAATCGTAGACGGTTAAGTAGTAGGGCAACAACCCTTTTCTTGTAGCCCAAGTGTGAAAAAAAATCGCAAACCTTCAACCTTATCGCGTCAGAGTATTGTGGAGCTTGGGACTCAAAATCATTCATCGGACATCTCGTCCGCATGACCTAGCCCGACAACGCTGTCCCCCCCGATCGAGTTGGCTCCCAAAAAAGTGGTTCATAGCACTATATCAAGGACACTGGTGACACAAAAGAATGTGTAAGGACTGATTCCATCAGACTTAGCGCATATTGGTGTTACTGCTGTTGAAGGTGTAGGGGTCTCAGAGATGACTATTGATGCTACAGCTGCTACGGTTGCTTGTGTTGTTTTGGCTGCTCCTATTTTGACGTTTTCTACTACTACTTCAGTTTCTATTGTTGCTTTTGTTATTGTTGTTGCTGTTGCTTCTGCGGTTGTTGTTCTGACTACTCACGTTGTTGCAGTTGCGGTTGCTGCTATTGGAATGGGGCACTAGTAGATGTTGTGGACAAACTCTAAAACGCTTGTGTGATTGGTAAGACAAGCGTGTGGGCCATCAACATTTGCTGATTTTCAAGGATGGTGTTAAGCAAAGCCTAAATTGTCTGCAGTTTTCCATCTTGTGTGTCTAGCCGCTGGATGGTTGGACTCATAGGAGGCTGAGACCCATGTGGGGTGGGTGCGGAGTCACCCCCACCTGTTGGTTGAGTACCTTACTAGGGGAAAACTCAAGGGAGGGTGGATGCTAAGACAAAACTTGACTGGAAATGCTGCCGAAAAAATTTTAGCAGCAATTACCACCCCGTAGTTCATACCACGTAGTTCTTTGGCTTTACTATAGAACTATGTGGTGAGGCTCGAGGCCTAGAGACTCAGGTTTTCTAGGCTTTACATTGTTTTGACAAAGGGAGAGAGGTAGATCCCAACCCCAAGAGGCCCAAGAGAGAGAAAGAAAAGAGGGAGGAAGACATCAATCTGCTCAGGATTGATTGGTATAACAACGTGTCAACCTAACCGCCAAGAGTGACGTTTTTTGCATCACTAACATCCTTCATCCCCAATAGTGTGATGGGAGTTATTTTTGGTCACACACCATCCAGGAAAGCAACGTACGTTTTTGCCAAACTCTTGACGTGGCGTTGCCAACCAATCTCAATCCACCCTTCTTGTCTCTTCTGCATGACCGCCATCACCGGAAATGTGCCTACCTCACATAAATCCTTCATTTATGCATTTCTTGTTCAACAACTCCTTTGTCCAAAAGACCTTTGTTATGGATGGACAAGATAAGGAGATCATCAGCTTGTATAAGAAATGCTACTAACGATTTCCTTTCACCTCGAATAAAAAGTGAGTGGTATGCATTGCTCCTCACCAAACCTCCATCCACCAGGCTTGCTGCTAACGTCTCATTCCATCATTGTGGAGATAGTTTAAGACCATACAATGCTCGCTTAAGCCAATAAATCCTCCCTAGAAATGTCTAATTCTTGTGGCTGTACCATGTAGATCTTCTTTTCTAACTTTCCATGAAGAAAAGCATTCTTCACTTCCATTTCAGATATCTCCCAATCAAACTCTGGTGCTACTATGAACAAACCTAGGCCAGTACGGTACTTTCCCATAGGTGCAAAAGTGTCCCCAAAGTGAGTGCCTTGGACATGAGTATATCCTTCTCCATTAAGATGTGCCTTGCCCATGTTTATAAAATTGTTGTCGTGATATTTTATCATGAACACCCACTTTTCCTTGAATGTTTTTTCTTGTGGAAAGTCTACCTTTTTGCAAGTAAAAAATCTGTGAATCTCATTTAACTCCTCTTGAATGGTGTGCTGCCATAAGTGCAGATTTAGACATTTCATTACCTTGATACACGTGTGAGGAAAAAACAGTGAACCCTACGAACAAAAATGATCTGTGAACCCTTCGTCCCTTTTTGCCAACTCCTTGTAATGTTTGACGATTGTAGAAGGACGGGTGAATTGGTTACCAGGTTACACATGCCCTTGTACACTTTCTTGTCTACTGCTATGAGTTTGCTTCCCCTCATGTACTCCTCCCCTTTAGTGGAATGTCTTTCGGTTACCTGAGGTGCCCTTGCCTTCTTTTCTTCTTCTAACTTTAAGCACATGAATGGTCCCATTGGTCCTAGATCACTCAATCCTCGTGTGAAGGAAGAAGGAGAGGGTCCTACTGCTGATGGTGTTGGATGGACAGAGGTTGGGGGTGCTTGTTAAGTTAAGGATGTTGATGATGCTTATGGTGCAAATGGTGCTGGTGGCATAAATGGTGCTGATGATGTTGATTGTGCTCATGACGCTGATGGTGTTGAAGTTGATGCAAGGGTTCTATTCTAGGCATGAATTATTTGGATGGATGCTCTTGAGAATGTTTGATGGTGCTATGTACAGGGTTGACAAAGATAGAAGAAACTTGCACGACTATTGTGTTGCCAATGCTTACTGGTGGGTTCCTTGATGCAAATGAAGGTCAAGTACATTCGAGATGATGTGTGTGCTAGAGGACACCTTGTTAGTTTGACATGTATGAGTCAAATGAATAGCATTGATTATAGAACTTCATGAGACCTAGTTCAACGGTTTTTGGAGTCTTAAGGTCATTTCATCTCCATGCCTTCAAATCTGTACCTCGCTCCATGAAATTACCCCACCGTCTTGGTCCATCTAGCTTTCCACTCCTTTCATGTGAAGACTATTGTAACATACAATAATTCATCAGCCATGGGACATGCAAGACCCCCGTGTTGCACAACTATCCTAACTCCCTCTACAAGATTCGATTCTCTAGAAGCTTTTCCTACGGCGGATTAGATTATTGAAGAAAACATTGTTTCAAAACAACTCATGTTTAACCACATGTGGTGTCTTCCACCAGTGTCGAGAATCCAAATTTGCCCTCCTTATGCTAGTTCGGTGCTGACTTTAGTGTTTTGTATGTGGGTTTTTCCCCCGACGTGTACAAAATGTGACCATGTTGAGTTGTGTGATGGAACACTACATTGTGTGTCTGGCACTCATTTGAGAATGGATACGATACCAACGGCTTGCAAGATAACATCTCTAAATGTAATCTCTTCCATTGATCTTGGCCCCATTGCACTTTGAGTTTCACTTCACTAACAACACAAAACACCCTTTTTTCCCCCCTCTTTCACTTATTAATTGCTCACTCTTTGAATCTAGTTACATCAAGTCTGTCGTCTTGTTTTAAACATGTCACATAGTGAAGTGTGTGTTTAACTTCCTACAGTAAAGAAACCATTCATGGGCCGCTTGGCCTTTTCCCTTGCTAACAAGCTCCTCCTTTCTTTTTATCCCTTTGCAATTCTTTTGCATTGCCTTCATCCTTGTTTCGTGTGTGATTTCTTGTGTCGCGTTATTTTCTTGCTTGCTTCGCATGCTCACTTGCTTGCAATTTACCTTACTCTTGTCCTATTGCAGTCATTTTTTCCTCATCACGCAATTTGCTTGCTCATTGTCCCGCCGTCTTTCTCTCCCTCTCTCTCTCTCTCTCGCTTTCTTAACCTTTTGCTCTCTCTTCGTCCTCTTATTGCAATTTTTTTCCTTTTTCTTTTTCTTCTCCCATTTTTATTCTATGGTCCGGGGACCATTTCCGTATTTGATTCTACATTAATCTGGCACACTTCTTGACTATCTGGTTCAATTTTGTGACTACGGACATGGTTGTTACAAAATATCTTGTTCATGATTCTGCGTCTAAATGCTGAAGCCCGCAAGTGACCAAATGTAAAAAATGGTGCCATGGATGAACCCGAAGAAGCCTACTAGATTAAACCACTAAATTGACCTCTTGAAAAATAAAGTTACACTATTTCACCCAGAGGACTTGATTCTGCCAAAACTAGGAGGAAATGATGACCTTGTAAAGCTTTTGCCATGGCCCCTACACTTGATAAAATTGAGTGTCACTTTTTGTAATGGAGTTTTCTTAATGATTTTTATCATCTTGCTAAATCTGACTTGTAGCAAAAGAAAAATGGAATTTCAAAAAAAAATCAGAGTTGGCCCACCTAATATTTCCCTTTAGACCACACCAACACCTCACCAGTATCCTTCGGACCTTTAACCTTGCTTTAATACCATGCCAAATCTTCATGGAACACGTTGTCATGTCCAGAGTAATTGTGAGTTTCCCCCTTGACTATCCCATTCGTCTATGGGTCAAAGTGGAGACGTGGGCTCTCTCTCTCTCTCTCTCTCTCTCTCTCTCTCTCTCTCTCTCTCTCTCTCTCTCTCTCACTCACACACACACACAAACACACACTTATCCACCCACACAGGTGATGTAACAACACAAGTTCTAGTCAAGCAATAATAGTTTGCATGCCTAGCTTTGTCATAGTAGAGGAGAAATAACAAATGGGATGAAGTTACTTAAGTAAGAGTGTTCCTTGGGGGCCACACTTAGTCACCCCCTTGAGCAAGGCACTCATGGGGAACCTTCAAACATCATATTATTGTCAAGCATGTCCCAAAAGGAAACAAGAGAACAGTAATTTTGTCATGCATATGAAGAATATTAGAAAAAGGGGGCAAAGATTATATATTCCAACACAACTTGCCTTGGAATCAGGAAGAATTAAACAAGAGGACGCTATAACATTGTAATTCAAAGTCTCCTCTAGGCACACAATAGGTGGTCAATTTGCCATGATTGCACTATAACAAGAGATTGGAACAAATGAGTCCAAAAACCCTTGAAGTAACTCCAAAAACTATAGTACAAACTTGAAGAACTGTAGAAAAAACTTCAACAACTCTAGCTAGAACATAAGTGGTAACAATTGAAGACGAACAATGTCCCTCTCCTTCAGAAAAACTCAAAAAAGGACTTTTCTCATTGATGTAAACTTTGAAGCCTTCTACCAGAATGGGTTTTTGGAAGCCCCTAGCTTTTCAAAGACCACACTACCTTGAAGAGAAGGCTAAACAACACTCTATGCAAGGGAGTAGACTTGATAAACCTCCCTTGTTGGACATTTTGTGTCTTTAAGCAAGGAATTATGTTTGGAAACCTAGTGAAGAGTTATAGTCTAACGTTAGCTCTGCCTTGTAATGCTCATCGGGTTTGTAAGAAATCTGTTAAAGTTCCCCTCTTATAACTTAGTAAACTTTGTAGCACTTTATGAGTTGGGTTAGGAGGGTTTGAAGTCCTTTGACAACACAGTTCGTCAAGTGGTGGTTGACTGTGTGGAGTGGAGGCCGTCCTCACTTCCTAGTGGGCATTTCACTTAAATGTAGAGTGGCAACGCTTAGACCTTTAGAATGCAAGCCTTGATGGCCTAGCATGGTGTTGTGCCCTTGGATGGGGCAAGTTATGTCAAAGCATTGAGCTAAGCTGTTATCTGATGTTGTTCCCCTATACGATACTCTTACATGATTATGTATTTCTCTACAAAATCAGTCCGAGATTCCCCCTTTAGCACCTTGGAGTAGAGAGCTATCTTATTGTTCAAAGTAAACTAAGTAGACCCGTATGGTTTTGGACACAAAATTATCTATCTATGATAAAACCAAGCCGATGACACATAAGAAACGTGCTAACAGTTTGACCACATTTTCATATATGAAAGCCAACTACCCAATGGATGTGATAACGATATCCAATTCAAAAATTTCAGATGGCGAATAGGGAAAAATGTGATATTGCACTTAATTTCATAAGTTAATGGTTTAATACACATTCGTTAAGAGGAGGCATCTACTTCAATTGCATGGGAAAAAAGTGGTCATTTGACAAATCGTATGGAAGAGAATGTTTTCATAAGTTAGATAAGTGTTTTTTTTTGTGTTTGATCAAGAGAACCATGCTTCTTCTCAATCTTCTTCACATGAATTTTCCTTGAGTTAATTATTGCTCACTCTCTTTTTTATATTTATTTTGATGAATTTGAGTAGAAGACGAATGGAGGGCCATGATAGAAGCTTGATCTTGCAAAGAAACATTGTAGTGCAATGAATCATTTTTTTAACGAATGCTATTACACTTAAAAGAACACATTAAGGGAAAATTGTAATCTTTGCATACTTCTAAAACTTGACCAACCAAAATTTGCTTTAGAAACAAATTTTCTCTGGAAATAGTTGAAAATGCAACCTTTTACAACTTAAACACCTTCTTTGTATATTTTGGTCGGTGAAGTTTAAAACCATTGATAATTGAAAAAATAAATTATTAAGCATCTAGCATATTTATTAGATTGGGCTTAAGAGTTTTGGTGTTATACCAATGGCATGCAAAAGGTTAAAACTCAAAAGCAGCCTAATTGCTGTTTTGTCTCCCCCAACCTACATCACGACTTAGACATAGCAACTTTTTCTGAGCTCGGAGGGAATTTTCCACGAAATCCTTGAGCGTTGACGACTAATTTCAGATCACTTTGAAAAACTTGTTCGATTTTATTCTGCATGATCCTCGACATTTCGAGACAACACACAAAGTCCTTCGTTAAACCAAGAGGGGACTTCTCCAACCGACAAATCAAAGCACGATTTCGCGTGTAGCGAACTGCCCAAAACTTAAAAACCCCAACCGATCCTTGTTATCTTGCACTGGCCATGTGTATGTAGGTTGCCAAGTTTTGAAACTTACATCAACAAAGTGAACTTTCTACTACTTTGAAATACACAATTGACCCCACTCTTCAGAAAAGTGTTAAGCTTTGTTTGGCCTCCTACCTCGAATTGCATCCTTTTAAACTTTATTGACGAGTGTTTCTCAATTTTCTATTTTTGTTTACCTTTTTCTTGTATTAAAGAGATTATTTTATGAAATGAAGTAGTTAAAAATGGATGTTTAAGTATAGGTAGCTTGGAACAATGGTCTGCAAGTGCCCGTTTTAGGAAAAACGTTTGTATGAGTTTGATCATAATATATTTATAAATTTATGTTGAAGGCCCACAAAGTAGTAGTATTGGAATTGTCTTTCCATAAGCAAAGGGAGAATTAGTCATGAACGTGCATGGTGAAAACCTCATTGAATGATTTTTGATAAAATAAAATTTCATGTCATGGACAAATTTGAGTGTAGGTTATAATTGTGTTTTTGATGGATATATTTGTATGAAAAATAAAATTCATAGTTTTTCGGCCAACTTATGCAAAAAGATAGTAAAAGTGGAATTTTCTATCATGGTAGTTTATAAAAAAAGCAAATAGGAAAAGGCAATGGCAGCTTTGATTGTAGATACATGATTGAGAAACAATTAAAAAACAGAAGTTCATGGGAAAACCGTATGCAGAGTTATGGCACTCCCTTTCCATTGTCATATTCTGCAATTATGGTGCCTATAAAGAATGGTCTTGAAAGTAACGGCTAAACACCGTGATAATGGTAGATAATAAGTTATAGCAACATTTCCCTTTGATAACAACTGGAAAAGAGAAGACATCAGATGGTAATGTTTCCATCGAAGAAAACAAATACACACATAACTACTTGCTCTGATTTATGTTGTAGACCAATACTCCCATACATTCCTTAATACAAAAATGATGGAAACCCACAGAAAAGTATTAAACAACAAAAAACATAATGTTTGATTCATAACTACCTACTTTTGTTGTATCAAATGCGTAGGGCTTTATCAAGAAAAAGATATAAGTGTTTGACACGAATCATTTTGAGATAAAAATTTAATCCATTTCTTGAGAACTAATCATGAAAACTCAAAACTATAAGTTTAATGAAATGAACCCTCAAATTCAACATTCACATTGCAAAAAGACTCTAATAGAGAAAAATATACCGCATTGTTTGATGCCCAATCAAATGGTATCTAATGATTACCATCTTAAGAGATTACGCGTACAAAATAATGTTTATGATAAGTGAATCATATGTTGATTCAAGGAGAATAAAAAAATTCATAAAAGAACTAGAATACTCAACCTCCATTGTGTAGGTCATGCATTGTATACAAAACAATGCTTATGACATACATCATACTTTTTATGAAAATGAATGCTTTGTTACAAGAATGTTGTGCTTAATGAAAAACATTGATAAATAGTGGACCACCAAAAATGCTCCGGCTACTCACCAATGCAATATATGATTCTTTTTATTTACTTCATCATTTGTATCTAAATCAAACATTTTCATTTATATTTAAACTAGAATAAGAAAAAAACTCTAGGTTGGAAGTACAAAAATTGATTGGGTAAGAACAAAAAGTGTTCAAAATAAATCAAAAAAATGTTTTTTTGCTTTTCACGAGTTAAAATCTCTAAAAAGATTAAATATCTTTTATTCAGAATGTCAAAACTAAATTCTAAACGTTTTTTAAGACCTTACTTTATTCTACCAAGCAATCATTCATAACATAAACATTTTAGGATTCAAAGGTTCAATTAATGAGGAAAGAACATAAGGACGTTAGAATGGCATACAAAGATATTTGGAAGTGGAAAGTATGGGATATCTCATATTTAGGTTTTATGGATATAATTTGGAGGAAAAACCATAAAAGTGATACTTTATGTATGAAACAAATACATTTTTTCCATCTGAGGTTCAATAACATCATGATTATGAAGTTTAGCAAGTAAGACATGTTAATCATGGTCAAGTTAATACATGATGGAAAAAAGTATGAGTTTTGTTCCGATTGTGAGAGATGCTATCTCCTTCTCTTTTATTCTTATCATAAATGACGTTTTTTTACCAAAATATTCAGTTGTACTCCATTTTTACTCCATAGAACATATGAGTGTCCATTGACCGTTGTTTCATTGTTGAACGTTTGATGTATTATTGTGATGCAGAACGATATTGAAGCTATCATTGATTTTCCTTTCATTTGTATCGTTTTATGACATTCAAACATGTTTTGATGTTTTGATGAATGAATTAATGAATGGGTTCAAACGTATATGTATCCATGCTTTGAGGGATTTTCTCACCATGAAGTATAGATCAATAACCAAGAGATAATAGAATCTACTCATTTTGAAACATAAATCATTGAAAATTACTTAACAAAATATGCCTGGTAATCCAATACATCATCCATAAATTATGTTTTATAAAAAACATTATTGATAGTTTATTACAAATTGCATGTAATGCATGTTCAACATATGCAACACATTGTTTTCGAAATTTTGTAATGGAAACATGGTTTTATTCTTTGTGATTTGTTTTCAATTGCCATGTACTATCCTTTTCTTACACCATTGGTTGATTTGTGTATCATTGAAATTGATGCATGAGTATTTTCATCAATTCTTCTATTGTATTTGCCATATGTATCATGAATTCTTTTTGTATGGTAGGCGAGATGAAACACTCCCAAGAAATTTATACATTTTTTAGTTTTATGATGTATAGATTTTTTTACCAGAATTGTTTAAATTGTAGCATTGCCTTCACTCACATTTTGTGAACACACATTATTGTTGGTTAGGAATCATAAACCATTAATGTGATTTTCATCATTCATTTTTCATCCTCGTAGTTTCCTCTAATGAAGAGAGTGAACTATGTCCATCAAGTTTCACTTTTACCTTCTATCCTCACAACTCTCTTTTGTGTTTCTTTATGTATTCCATATA
This sequence comes from Penium margaritaceum, assembly GCA_023375785.1. Lineage (NCBI taxonomy): Eukaryota > Viridiplantae > Streptophyta > Zygnematophyceae > Desmidiales > Peniaceae > Penium > Penium margaritaceum. The sequence goes on along the minus strand of SZWC01018843.1, from coordinate 5,052 downwards.
GATTTTTCTTTGGTAAGATGAACTTCACATTTTCTTTCAAGAACGTATGAAAATTATTTTGACTACATCACTGATGATTTTTTGTATTTAATTTCTGAATAAGAGAATGCACATACTTTGTAGTGGTTTTGATAAAATCACTCTTGCTTCATTTCGTATGAAGAAAATAGTTTCATGCCTTCGAAAGGGAATCCTATGATCTGATTTGCTTTGTGTCGGGTATCATGCTATGATGTTATTTTGTATTTTTTATGTACATCAAAGCATGCACCTTGGGAAGAGGGAAAGGTTCCACTATGTGATCATATGACATTCACCAGTTAGTTTTTGCTTGAAACAGGACAAAAAATAATTACAAAAAATGGAGATACAGCTTGATGTTTCATCTTCAGGAGAAGTGCATGAATATAAATCATTTTTTCACACATCTCATGAAAATTTGATTCCAAAATTTTAATCTGGTTTCCACAAACAATATGATAGGTTAAATGATTTGGAAAATTTCCATGTTCTTTTAAGGTTTTATGTATGATGTCATATGGTTATATTTCTGATTTTCTTCTTGTTTTGATTGCTTTTTGCCATTAGGCAAGAGATAGATATGCCCGTAGAGTCCTTGTTAACTTGTATGTTTATGGGATGAAGTTATGTTGAAATAAGGGATTATGAAGAAGTGTTGGAAGATATGGGTTAAATGGTACATGCACGATTTTTCATGGTAATATTAAGGCTAGTGTCATAGTGCCACGTAGCATCTCATCCTTGTGTAATGCACTTGTTTCCAAAAAACGAAAAGCAAGAGGTGGACATTGTGTACTTTCTGTTACATCAGAGCCCTTATCAACTACTTGTGGTGGCATGGCATTGAATTTCAAAATTTTTCTGATGTAACTCTGTTTATGTTACGCCATGTTATCAATTCGGGTTGAATGAGGAATGTGCCAAATGTGTGGCATTGGCGGCATTTTGTTCTGAACTTTTAAATGCCGCGTTTTTTGTAGCTACTTGTATCGACTATCCTTTGACGCTTATTGCATGACAAAAGGTTGTTGGCTGAATGTGATGATTGAGTTCGTTTGTTCTGGAGTAGATCATGACATCGTATTTTTAACAGTGAAGACATAATATGCGCGCGCTATCTGAGACTAACGTGCATCTACGCGTGCTAAAGACCGCGACGTTAAATGCGCGCAGTAGGACTTAAACGCCGCGACCCAGGTCGGCACACGTAGTTAACGGCTTTTAGAGGGGAAAGATCGACATGCGCAAGGGGACAAAAGGCGAATCATGCGCAAGTTGTCAACGTGAGGTCGTGCAGCAATCATCAGGAGAAAAAACCAGCGAGGTTCATTTATTACCTCTCATCTCAAGGTGAGCACTCATGGACTGCGCCGTACCGCGACGCATTTATATTTTCCTACGTACCAAAGGGCCCTATCCTGTACAAGGGGTGGAGCACAACCCGGTTCTCAAGTGAAAGAGATGTAATCTGTCAAAAAACTTCTTGCAGACATGAAATGTTTCTTCTATTATTTTGGGAGGATTTAATTCAAATTTTTATTGTAAAAAAGACAAAATTCACACCAATGATATATGTTGGAAATTCGTTGAAGGAGCCACAAGTGCTTACAAGTGGACTTTGAGAAAGGTGATTTCATTCTACTTTAATATCTATGGAATACAAAAGTGCATGATCACCGAGAAAACTATAGGATAAGTTATAAACATTTTGTACCACACAAATATGAAGAAAAATTTACATATTTCCTTCATTTCATCATTGAAATGAACAAATGTAGACATTGGGCCATGGTGAGAGGGCCATGCTCGGATGCATGGTGGAGATGCTTCAAGGAGAGGTGGAAGTGACGCACGCCATGGTGAGAGGGTCATGGACGAATCAGAAGATGAAGGTGGAGATCCGCTTGTCAATCTCTTGCGTAACGATCAACCAAGAGACCAGGGCACAGGTGAAGAGTATGGTGGGCGATCTGCTCGAACATCATTTGGTGACATCATGCGTCAGCGCCTCATACACAGGATGAGAGGTGTGCCACCTCACACATCCCGTGGGGGAGACATAAACGTGCCAAGAGGACTTGGAAGTACTCCAACAAGCTTTGGGGGAAGAGGAGGGATCGAGAATGTTGCAGGTGAGCATGGGCACCGACGTTTGCCTACTACACAAGGTGCCCGCATTTTGAGCATGTGGGCGAGAGGGCGGTTCTTGCATCCTCATCCTACACCAACACAGGATGGGAATCAATCTTCGCAAGGATGAGATAGTTCAATTCAGCACATGGCTTGTGATCCGTAGCATATGACCATAGTCATGGCAGGAACATGACAACTTTGCATGCTTGTACGTATGCGGTCACAAAAACTTGCATGAGTTCTACCTTCGAAACACTTGCCATGATATTTACCGTGCCTTTGGTTTGTAAAGATACCTTTTAGCTTGCACCTTCTATTGAGGAGATGAACATAGGTTTATGGAGGGGAATACACTTTTGGCAAACATACGGATAAACTTCATTTGTGCAAGTAGACACCAAAGCATTTCAACGGGTGTATATGAATAGGGTGTATGCAATGTTCCACCGATTCATGTGTCCATTGAGCAAATAGTTGACAAATGTTTGTACGGTAGACCTCATGAAGTCCTTACAATGGTAGGTGTATCGGTTGGGAGCCATTGTTTCACCATGTACACAGGATTGTTGTTCCAAAGGCTGTGTTCAACCTCTACAATAACAAGCATGATAAACCCTAAACCCTAAAGGCAAAATGGTGTGCACACAGTATTTTGAGGCTACCTAGACAAATATTCCTTTTTTGAGGCTACTATTGCAAGTATTTTCATACACTGGCTACTGTTTCAAATATTTTCTGTGAAGGGAGATGTATGGCAATTGTTTCAGAATAGGGCCATGTAAGGTAAATAAGTTGCAAGAAAGGAGATCATAAGACAATTTTTTGGAACCCGAATCACACAAGATAATAAAATATCTTTCCCGTAGCTAGTGAAGCAATTGACCCATAAAAAAAAGAGAGGGCGAATCAGAAACACAGAACTGGTCTTCTGTGGGAGAGGTCGGACGCGCGGCGCTTGTATGATTGCTGTGGATTATTCAATTGATAACGGTTCTCGTACGGGAATGGCTTAGTCGGAAGATACTCCTTATCGTTCAAGAGGGTGCAAGGTCGATCTCCTAGTTTGCCTCTTTCCTTGCTAGATCGTGCGTCGTAACGGAAAAAACCTGAAAGGTGGCTGCCGGAGTTCCGCCGGCAGCCACCTAGCATTTTCGCTACTATTTATTTGTCCGTTCCTGTTCTTTACGCACGTTCTCCTCAGACTTGTTTCTGTCACAAAGGCATTAAATGCGTTTGCTATTCCTTCACCGGGAGGTCCAGGTTCGACCACTCCAGTCAAGAATTGTTGCGCGCGTTTGACGTCACGGTCTTTAGCGCGCGTGGATGAACGTTAGTCTCAGATAGCGCGCGCAGATTATGTGTTCACTGTATTTTTAACCAATGCCTTTGTCTGCAATACGGGACTGCAGTTTCAGGGGTATGCGAAAACAAAGTTTTCAACGTGTCTGCTTTTCACGTGTGGCTGCTGTCTAACTGTGGTGTGCTGTGGTGCGCGGAATTGACTTGGTCCTTTCAAATTGTGCGCCAACTAGTGAAGGGAATAAGAATCCTGCACGTTCTGCGCGGTTTCCTACAATGGGGCCGATGAGCTTTCCTTATCACCTATCGCGAATGACCGCGGTGAGATTTGTTCGTTCCATTTGACCACGTCCCAAGTTGGCGGTTGTAACGGAATACGGGATCTCCGTAGAACTTCCGGCAAGCAGGCTCTGGCTTTGTCGTGGGCGGTGTATTGCTGATTTCGAAAACGACCTTGTCATCTACCGTACACCGAAGTACCTATCTTAGGTAGCCCTGATCACTTGTATGGTCAAGAATGACGAAGGTTCACCTTTTGAACCTTTTGGTCGACGCTAGGTCCATCGTTTTTGTTGTAAAGGAAAACCCTTGGTCTGTAACTGTGGGCTGTCAGATTAATGTCGTGTTCTCCAACTGTTTTTCTGGTAGCAAGCGGCGTTGAGCCTCTTCGTGGTATGCAGAAAATATGCTCTTAGAGCTTCCATAAGCTGAACAAACCCTCGCGGTTTTGTTTTGAGTGCGTCCGCCGGTTCGGCCGTTCACGGCAAACTTTTACCTCTATACCGTGATCGACCTGTAGAAATGTTTGGCGGCCCGTAAGACAAATTGTTGGACTGTGCTTCAGACGATCGAAGTTGCAGTATGGAGCTTCTTCATATTTGATATAAAGATGTACTAATTCTGACCATAGGTGAAGATATTCATTTAGCTAGCTAAGATCCCTTTTAGGTGAAAACCCATAACCTGCATCGATACGACGTGCCTTTAACCAAGGGTTATTGACCCGTCGTGGAGAGGGTAAGCGGGATCATCTCCACGGAATATGCACACCTGAAACAGTCGACACATTTTGCCATGACCTAGCCTAAAGTCGCCCGGTATACCCATCCCGAACCTTCAATGTCCGCACCAGCTGACACGAAAAAATCAAGGGTGCGGCTGGGAGTCGTTGGGCCCGGTAGTTGGAAGCGTCGCGGCTGGATCGTTGGGATGCGTATTGAAGCATAGATTTTCGTGCGTTAAAACGCCGTTTCTGAAGGGTTTTTTTTTCTTTTTCAACAGACGCATTCAAACTAGGCATCAATGTCATCATGCTCATGCTTAACGCCCGTCGGTTGTCGATGTGCCATACCCCGAATGGGGATGCGGTGAACCGAGTGAGCATGCCTCAGCGTGCTTGCGAAGGACGAGCATGCCCAACACGCTGAAGCCACACCCTGACATGCCATCCTTGAACCCAAGCGGTGTGAGGAAGCTAGTCATCCCCCTGCCTGCCACACCGACGGTCGTCGTTGAAGATCCTCCTGGACGCCTCAACGATCGTTCAACGCCAGGAGGGTGGGAGTGGGCGGGAGGGGGGGGGGGGGGGGGGGGGGGGGG
>SZWC01018842.1:11928-54090 GCA_023375785.1 Penium margaritaceum | reverse complement strand
GTGCTTGTGTGCTTGTGTTCTGTCTAGTGACTGCCACCTTGCAGTCTCTTTGTAAGGTGCAAGTGCTGGAGAGCATGGTGCTGGGTGTGCCGGTAAGAGTGAGGGTCAAAACAAGGGGGTGGGGGGAGGGGGGGAGGAGTTCGGGCAACAATTCTCTCCTCGACGCAACACACGAGCACATGAAGGCAATTTGCTGCACCGTGGCTTGAGCGTGCCGTGGGGCTGCTCAGGTTAAATGCAGTGTGGACTGTCTGGCTGCTGCCACATACTCCGCAGATTTCGTGCACGAGAATTGTTCTCCGCAAACATTGTTGGTTGCATGACAGTGCGGCCGGTGTTGGCTGCTGCGAGAGAGTGATGTGTGTCTCTGGTGCCCTGTTCCCAACAGCGGCGTGGTTGGGGATCGACGACGGAGTTGAGGTAGATGGGGGGAGGGAAGGTGTATGTCTTGCACCATTCCATATCTGCTTGGAGGTTTGTGCTTCTGCAGCCGCCACTGCTGCTGCTGCTGCTGCTGCTGCTGCTGCTGCGGTGGCCACTACTTCTACTGCTGCTGCTGCTGCGGCTACTACGGCCACTACTACTGCTGCTGCTGCTGCTGCTGCTGCTGTTGCTGCTCTTGCTGCTGCCACCCCGACTGCTCCTGCTGCTGCTGCCGCTGCCACCCCTGCTGCTGTTGCTGCTGCCCCTGCACCGCTTGCTGCATTCCCATGTCCTTCTTCCATGTGGCTTTGTCTCCCATGCAGGCAACATCCTGCGCTGGGGCCATGGCTCTCGTGCGAGCGGCGGCAGCACGGGACCCTCCCTGGGCGGCGCGGGCAGCATCTCGTTCACGTCCAGCGCGCCTCCCACGGGCCCTTCCTCCGCCACCTCAACGCCACGCTCCTCGCAGGGCCGCTCGCCGCACGGCAGCCCGGGCCACCGCAGCCAGGAGTACCAGCCGGTGTTTGCGCAGCAGCAGCAGCACCTGCAGCAGCCGCTGCCGCAGGTGGCTGCCGCGCAGCAGGCCGGGTCGTCGACGGCTGGGTCGTCGCCAGACATGCTGCCGCGGCAGAAGAGCAGTGGCGGGTGGTTCCATGTGGGGGGCAGCCCACGACGGCCGGTGGCGGGCGGCGGGGGCGGCAGCTCTGGCCCCGGCGGCCCACTCTCTCCCGACAAGGGCAAGAAGTAGGGTGGGTTCCGGAAGGGAATGACGTGGAGTCCATTGGAGCGGGGTAGAGTGCAGCAGGGATGGCTGCGGTCGAAGCAGGGCCGCCGCGGGCTTAGCTGAGGCGGAGCACCGTTGAAGTGTGAATCGGATTGTTTCATGCCGTTTTGCGGTCTGCAGTGTGGGGGCATGGCATCTCTCGTGGAGGTCCGGCCTGCGCTTCAGCAGGAGGCAGGCTGTTTCCGCCAGGATGAATGAGAGAGCAGCTGCGTGAGAATGGAGACTTGAAGACTTGACGTTGAGAGCGGAGTCTTGAAGGTGGTGGCAGCAGAGATCGCGACGTGGTGGGCTCCTGTGGCCTTGAGCGGTGACGTCCCCATCTGCCCTTGCGGGCGGAAGGGGCCTGTGAGAGCGGGGAGGGACCTGAGCCGTGTGCTCCTGTTGAAGAAACGCCTGGAGGCTCCTTGTTGCGGTAGAGGGAGGGGCCTTTTGGCAGCAGAGGTGGGGAGAGGGGCATGGGTCTGCGACCGACCCCTGCTGCTGGCTGAGTGTGAGAGAAGGTGGGGGCTGCAGGGACCCTCGCCAGCTGGCCGTGGGTCACTCTAGACAGGGCCAAGCAACTTTGGGACTGAGCTGGAGGTTAGCGAACTAGGAAGGAGCCACGGTGGACTGCATGTAATGGCGCATTGGGGCGGCGTCTGCCAGCGCACCTTCCGCTTCCGCCGGTGCTGCTCCGTCCCATCGCCCATGGCTTTCCCCCTCGGCGTCCAACGAAGTGCTCCAGGCCCGAGGGCGGATGGGGCCCCTCGAGTCTGTCGGAGGAGACGGCTGCGGCGCTCAGTTTCCTGCAGCTGCTCGAGTCTAGCCTGAGCAGCTGCGGCAGTGGCAGTGGCGCACGTGCCCGTGGAGGAGAGACACATGGGCGTCTGGGTGTCTGCATGCTTCCTCAGTGCAATGTGGGGGGAGCATGTGGGTGCTCGAGAACTGCCGAGGATGGAGCTGCCCAGACTGCCATGGATCTATGATGGGGCAATGGCAGGCCCCCCCCATCAGGGCCCTCACAGGTGGTGGTGCTGCTGGTGGGCATTCGCCCAGGTCTGGCCGGCCATGGCAGGCAGGGCCTCAAGCGCAGGCCGGCTGGCCTGTGAGCCTCTGCCTTCGAAGGTCCACTTTGAAGGTGCGGCTCATCACTAGCGCATCACTAGGTCTTTTGTTTTTTTTAGCAATGATGACCGCAGCATGGAACGCTGTGTGAACCTCCCCGGTGCAGTGTGTAGGAGCATCATCCCACTGCTGCTAGAGCTGATGACTTATTCACTCGTCTCATCTCCAAGAACAGATGTGTTCAGATTAGTCAGTAATGGAAGTGCAAGGGAGTTCGGGTAAGCCTTGAAACCCGCGGGCGAGTCTATGAGGGTAAGCATGCGTTTCGTGGGGCAAATGGCAAACCGTGTCCGATGTGTTCATCTACTTCAGCTCATGCAGATCTGTTTAGGAGTGAAAACAGACAGCGTCCTTGCGGTAGTTTTGGCGGGACCCTCTGTGCTTGATGCGAAGTGGAAGACATCAATTTCTGAGAAGATTTATGAAAACTTCCTAGCTCTAGTGTTGTTGATATGGCAAGTAACATGCAAGGCAGGTGCGAGAACAGCGAGGGTTTGGCAAGGGGAGACACACATAGTCTCCAGGGATGGCAAACCGCGGTATTGTGTACCGGCGGTACACAGTACCACGGTTTTTGGTCAAAATTGAGTACCGTACCGCGGTATCGGTACTCTTGCCGAAAGTACTGCAGTACAAAAAATTTAATACTTTTTTTGGATCGTTACTGAGCGGTAATCACGTTATACCGTGATTACCACGATACTTCGTAAATTTGTCGGATACTCGACCCCATCATGTAGTTTTCACGCCCAGATAAAATTTTCCTGGCATCCCCATCGTCAATCAATCGTGTCCGAGAGAATTAGCAACCTTTTCTTGTCCTTTTTGTCTACAAGCTTTGAGAGTAACGCGGTACGGTACCGTCGTACCGTACTGCGTTACCACTACGGTATTTGAGGAGGTTAGTACCGATACCATACCGGTACCGTCACAGAAATACCGTACCGCGGTATGCATCATACCGCGGTACAATAACGCGCGTTACTGCGTTATCGGTAGTACCGCCGCCATCCCTGATAGTCTCAAAAGCTTCAATAGGCTCAATGCCCGGGAGGAAAATGGCGACTCATGAACACCACAATATCAGCGGCGCATAGCGGATGACGCATGCTATAGGTGCAGGGGGTTGCTTGGGCTAGACGTGACACTCCGCCAGTCTGGGCAAGACGATTTTCTGTAGCCTCACACACTTGGACTAAAGTGTGTGGTATGCTGTGCCCAGTCGTAGCACTTGAGCAGCGTTGGCTACAAAGCTCTGAGAGGGAAAACTTACACAGAAATGCTAGGCAACAGGTTGGGGCAGCAGCGTTATTGATGCAGCGTGTGGGCTTCCACACTAGTTGCTTAAGTCAGCTGCCCCCTCCGTCTGCTGCCCTAGAGACTAAGTCTGGAAGCTCTAGGTTTGTTACTCAGAAGTGCGCGCGCTAGTGTTAGCGCCAGAAAGCAGCTGGAAACTGAAAGTAACTGATTAGCAATCAAGAATGAGACACAATGGGAGACCCCTCCAAGAACTAGCCTCCCCCCAGCTCTGTCGAGCTTGTTACTCAGTTCAACAGCCAATCAGAAAATAGCTCTGTTTTCTGGCTGGCAGGTTTTCTCGGTGAGGCCTGCCAGACGACCGACAGCCCAAAAACCGGGCGTCGTCCGTTTAGCCTGAAACCTGGACCATACCATAATACCAACGCTGCGAATGCAGTCATGCGGTCAGAAACAACTAGAAAAATAGTTGCAAGGAGTTATGACTGCCCGAACCCAGGTAGTGCCTATGATGGTCCAAGACGCCGAACATGGCCATGCAACATGCAACAAGGACCCTATGCAGAGCATGACGATGAAGACGCGATGGGACGCGCTGGACGTATGCAGACAGTAATTGCGGTGGCAGTGACCGCCGGCAGCACAACCGCCGAGGAGGCCTGCCGATGGAGCTGAGCACGTCGCTGGAGAGAGGAGGCTCCAGCGAACTGCGAGTAAACCTCAGCGTGTGTTAGGTCCACCGGACGACACTCCATCAGCGTCGAGTCTCGCGGTCAGTCATCTGCACGCCGATGTACACAAGCCGGGAGGACACAACAGAGCAGAATGAGAGATGCGCAAAAAAACAACACTCCCCCATGACTCACAGGCGTAGTGCAAACGGACGGGCAGAGACACGGTCAACATCCAGACTCCTCCAGGCCACGCACAGACGCAGGCAGAGACAGAGAGGGCAACTCACGGACGCACGCCGACTGAACTCACAGCCTTCTTGAACGGGTCCCGTTTCACTGCCTTGGTGAGGAAGTCAGCCAGCTGCCGTGCTGTCTCAACCCACACGATGCTGATGCTGCTCTCATGCAACAGCGAACGCACATAGTGATACTCAACATTGATGTGCTTTGTGTGTGTGTGATGCACGCCGTTATTGTCGGCGATGGCCATGGCACTCTCATTGTCACAATGCAAGGTGATGGATGCGACAGACTGACGCAACTCGGACAACAGACGACGCAACCACACACTCTCACACGCGCCCGAGCCAAAGGCCACGTACTCAGCCTCAGCAGTGCTGCGTGCAATGTACCCCTGCTTGCCACTGCGCCAGGACACAGCTGTGCCGCCGATCAGAAAGATCCAGCCCGTGCGACTCTTACCGTCTGGACTGTCGACCCAGTCACTGTCGGTGTAGCCCACTGCGACGACGGACGGCTGGCGGCAGAACATGAGACCTCGCCGAGGGGTCGAGACGACATAGCGTAGTACTCGGATCGCAGCCTTGAACTGGAGGTGATGCGGCTCCTGAGAGAACTGGGCCAGGAGGTTGACGGCGAACGCGATGTCCGGACGCGTCGTCGTCGCAGGAACATCAGTGGCCCGATGACACGTAGAAATATGGTCACATCAACTGGCTCCCCTACAAGAGCTGGGTCAGGACTCTTCAGCTTCACCTGGCCGTCGGGTGACATAGGTGAAGATGCGCGAGGCACGAGGGGCAGGTCCTCAGCAAAGCGAGTGGACAGGGTCTGCACATAGGCAGCCTGGTGGATGTGCAGGATGCCCTTGGAGCGATCATGCTCGAGTTCCATGTCCAGGACGACTCGGGCAGACCCGAGATCGTTCATCTGGTAGGCGGCGTGCAGCAAGTCCTTGACACCCTGGATGGCGGCCGTGTTTGGCGACACAATGAGGAGATCGTCGACTGAGACCAGAACTGTGGCAAAGCGTCTGACCTCGCGGGCTGACGAACAGAGCGGGGTCAGCGGTGCTACGCTAGAGGCCACCACGGAGGAGCGTGCTGCTGATCTCCTGGTTCCAGCACCGAGGCGACTGCTTCAGGCCATAGAGGGCCTTTCGCAGCCGCCAAACTCTCCGAGTGCCGTCGTCGAAGCCTTGCTGCGTACTGATGTTGTAACCACGTGCGTCAGCTCCGCTATCGACTTCATGCTGCTTTATGTCAGCCGTGTAATAGCCTATGCTACCACCGTCGTGGGGCCCATGCGACAAAAACATGGGTAGCATTTCCCCGGTAGCATCTTGAAGCTGCCACCAGTGGAGGCTACCTCTGCTGGAAAAAAATCCCCCAAAGTTTCCCCAACACTGGCGCAAATGGGGGTTTGCCACCGCTGGCTCGAACCTTTACGCCGATGCTTGTACTCCGTTTCTTATATCTACAAAGTTGTGGCTGCGATACCAAGCTACAAATGATCTTGTGCTTGTCTGGACAAAACTATTCTATGCCGTCTCACTCACTTGGACTGGAGTGGGTGGCCTGTTGTGTCCACATTTAGCACACGAGCAGTGCAGGTTTCTCAACCATGAGGGTGAAAACATGGATTTGAGATTTAGCGCAAAAGGTGGTGTCAAAAGTGAGAATGACTGGGTTCTCAACAAGACTGAGGCTTGCTGTGAGACCCCTCCCACACTAACCTAGGCCATATGAGACTCCTTACTCAATCTACTAGCAAATCGGGGAAGGCCACAGTTTTGTGGCTTATGAGGTTTTTCTCGTGACCCCTGCCAGAAAACCGACAGCCCCTATCCTAGGCGTTTGTTGGTTTTTGCGCATCTCTCATTGTGTTCTGTTATGTCCTCCCAGCTTGTGTACATTGGCGTGTAGATGACTGACGGCGAGATTCGACGCTGCTGGAGTGTCGTCCGGTGGATCCGTCGCACGCTGAGGCCGACTTGCAATTCGCTAAAGCCTCCTCCCTCCGGCGACGTGCTTGTCTCCATCGGCAGGCCTCCTCGGCGGTCGGGCCGCCGGTGGTCACGGCCACCGCAGATGCTGTCTACATGCGTCCAGCACTTGATCAGACTGTACCATTGCGTCTGCAACGTCATGCTCTGCCTAGGGTCCATGTCTTATCTTGCGTGGCACTGTTTGGCATCATGGACCATCGTAGGCACTGCCTCAGTTCGGGCAGTCATAACTATTTGCTGCTATATTTCTAGCTGTTTCTAACCGCACGACTGTGTTTGCAGCATTGATATTATGGTATGGCCCAGTTTTCAGGCAAATCAGACGTCACCCGGGTTTTGGGTTGTCGGCCATCTGGTAGGGCTCATCGGGAAAACCCTGCCTGCCAAAAAACACGTCTAGGTCTATTTTCTGATTGGCTGGTTAGCTGAGTAACAAGCTCTACAGACCTGGGGCGGAGCTAGAACTTGGATGGGTCTCCCATTGTTGCTTATTCTTCATTCCTAGTCAGTCACTTTCAGTTTTCAGCTGCTTTCTGGTGCTAACACTGGCACACGTGTTTCTGAGTGACAAACCAAGAGCATCCAGACTTGGACTCTAGAGCGGCAGACTGAGCGGACAGCAGACTAAGCAACGAGCGTGGAAGCCCACACGCTACATCAACAACGTTGCTGCCCCAACCTGCTGCCTATCATTTTTAGCTTGGTATCAGAGCCAGAGCGTAGCACTAGGAGCAAAAGACTGGCGTACAGGTGCCAGACAACGCCAGCGGACCCCCATACGCCCCAGTGCAGGGGAAATGCTGCCGCATTTTTTTCCGGCAGCATTGACCCGCCTGGTGGCGGCGTCAGATTTTTTCCCATGGCCATTGGGCCAAGGGAAATGCTGCCGGATGTTTTCGGTAGCATTGACCCCCATCCGTGACACAAGGAGGTGAGTGGCAAGCTACGTCCGACACTTGCGGGCGACGACGCACGCGGCAACATCACCCATGTGTAGTGACAGGCAGCAGCAAGCAGTAGTAGCGGCAGCAAGCAGCAGCATCAGCCGACAGCAGCAGTAGCTCGCAACACCAGCACCCCGCAGCAGCAAGCACCAAAGGCGGCCAGCAGGAGCAGTAGCAGCTTCCAATAGTAGCAACAGCAAATGCAAGGAGCAGCGAGCAGCAGTAGTAGCAGCAGGCTGCAACAGCCGTAGCAGCGATCAGCAGCAGTAGCCGGCAGCAGCCAGCAGCATCTGCAGCTGCTCGCAGCCCGCTGTTCGCCGCGAGCGACGGGCTGCAAGCAGCGAGCCTGTTGCACGGAACAAGCAACCGACTGCCAGCAGCGAGCAGCAAGCTCGCTGCGCACAGCCCACTGCTCACAACGTGCAGCGAGGCTCGTTGGGACAAACGAAAAAGAAAAAATGGAAGGAAAAAAATTCCCCCACCCCTCCAGCAACCTTGTCGCAGCTGCAGCAGCCGCCATAGCCGGTACAGCAGCCACAGTAGCCGCAGCAGCTTAGCAGCAACAGCAGCAGTAGCAGCAGTAGCAGCAGCAGCAGTTGCTGCTACGATAGCAGTCGGAGCAGTAGCAACGGCAATTGCTACTACAACAGCAACCGCAGCAGCAGCAATTATAGTAGCAGCATCTACAACAGTCGCAGCAGCCGCAGCTATACCAACAACCTCAGCAACAGCAATAGCAGCCGCAGCAGCTGCTATAACAGCAAACCAACAATAGTAGCAGCAGCAATAGTGGCAGCTGTAGCAGCAGCTGCTGCAACAGCAGCAGCCGCTCCAGTCGCGCAACAGCAGCTCCAACAACGGCCGATGAGAGGCTCACTACCTTTCAAATGAAACTGGAATCACGTAAAAAAGGTTAACGTATGAGTGCGCTAGCCATGAAAATCCATGGCGTCAGTTTCGAAAAAAAAAAACTAAGTGTCTGGAGGTAGCGAGATAGAGAGGGAGAGAGCGAGGCTCGACTTTCAAGCCTCGCGTGGCCAGCGTGCCAGCGAGCGAGCGAGCAAGCGAAGCCTGCCTTGCTCGCTCGCTCGCTGCCTTCGCCGAGGACGAACTCGCCCTTCATGTTAGCCCTTCCCTATTTTTCCTATATGCCCTGTTTGAGCTAGGCACCTAACAAAACACACACACCCAAGCAAACCCGGGTCCTGAGGTGAGTAGCAAAATGCTCAAGCACAACAACAGAGAATTTCTACGGAAGCAAGATCAATCAACCATGGAATGAATTATGAGTCTTTGATGCCGATGTGAGACGGTTGGAGCAGCCGATGAGGGTGGAGGGCATGGGACCACGCCAAGGGGAGTCACGTAGCGATCTCGGTGCACAATTCTTTGGGAATAGTTGGTCTCAGCGTGAGTCTCCACTGATCTCGGGATCACCATGCCCTGCACACCCGAGGACACATGTGTGAGAAAGAGAGAGGGCATGAATTAACACACCCCCTTGGCCGAGGGTGGAAGAGGCATGCACCCAAGTTGATGCAGTTGTACAGTGAGTGAGGATGATGGGACAGCCTTTGTGAGGAAATCTTCCAGTTGCTCAGTACCCATAATGCCGCACACGTGAACTGCGCCCGCTTCGACTGCCTCGCGTACAAAGTGATGTTCTACGCTTATGTGCTTCGTGCGTGGATGCAACACTCCGACATTCGCTGTGATGCGACGAGCTGCTGAGCTGTCGCTATGCAATGAGACAGCACCCACAGAAAAACCCAATTCATCCAGCAGCCGACGCAGCCATATTGCTTCGCATGAGGCTTCCCCAAGCGCCATGTATACAGCCTTAGCCACACTCCTTGCCGCACAAGACTGCTTTGCGCTGCGCCAAGCGACTACTGTGCCCGCAAGGCGGAAAACCCACCCGCCCCTGCTGCGTGCTGCTTTGTCACGTGCATAGTCACTGTCGCAAAAACCATCCAACAGAGGTGCTTGTGATGGAGAGAAAACAAGACCGACAGTGGGAGTGTCCAGCACAAATCGCAACAGTTTCAGGAGTGCCTTGTGATGATTGGTGCAGGGTTGCTGGTTGAACTGAGCGAGCGTATTGACTGCGCAGGCTATGTCTAGCCGTGTGGTAGTGGCTAGATAGCTCAAGCTGCCGAGTATCTGTCTGTACAGTGTGGGGTCTGTGTCTGGTCCGTAGTCCGTGGTGTTCACATCCAGTAGGTGTGCGTAGACATCTGGACTCATGGGTGTGCACTGTCGAGGAAGGTGCTGTACAAGGTGTGCAAAGCGTGCAGTGAAATGAGCGATGAATCGTCCTTGACGCAAGGAGAGGGTGCGTGCCTTGCGGTCCCGTGTGATGGTCATGCCCAAGAAGTCATGTGCCTCTCCAAGGTCTGTCATGCGGTAGTGTGCAGTGAGTAGAGCTTCAGTGTCGAGCACAAGAGGGAGAGAAGGGGAAAGAATGATTAAGTCATCCACGTAGACAATGAGGGCAACAAGTCCCTTTTCTGTCCAGCGAAGGAAGAGGGAGGGATCAGAAATGCTTTGGATGAACCCACCTTTGTCCAATGTGCGCTTGATTTCTTTGTTCCAACACCTTGGTGCCTGCTTCAAGCCATAGAGAGCTTTAAGGAGCAGCCACACTCTGTTAGTCCCATCCTCAAACCCTTGTGGTTGCTGTACATGCAACTCTTCTTCTAGTGGACCATTCAAAAACGCATTTTTCACATCCGTTTGATGCACTTCCCAATCCTCAAGAGCTGCAATACCCAGCAAGATGCGACTGCTTGTGTATTTTCCCACTGGGGCATACGTGTCCGTAAAGTCCTGGCCGGGGATTCGGTGGAATCCCTTGGCTACCAACCTGGCTTTGTATTTGTCTATCATGCCTGCCAGGTTTCTCTTGAGCTTGAAGATCCATTTCATGTCAATGGCTTTGCGACCTGGTGGGAGCGGGACAAGTTCAAATACCTTGTGCTCCAACAGAGCGTTTATTTCATCAGCCATGACTTGTTCCCATTCTTTTGCGTCAGAACGCCCCCTTGCTTCAGCAAGGGTGGTCGGTTCAGTCTGCCCCACGTGAGGAGAATGTGTACCGACCACATTGTAAAACTGTCTGTAGTTCACCCGAGGCAGGTTTCTTGAGGACCTGCGGAGCTCCACAGGGGCAGGTTCCTTGCTCTGACCTGACGGTTGAGCAGAACTCAAAGGTCGCAGACCAGGAGGGGAAAGGGTGCTCTGGCTCTGGGAGCCCTCCGAGCTTGTAGCTCCAAGGTCTGTGGGATCCAGTAAGTCTGTGGGAACAGGGGAACCTGCCTGTGGTGCGGGAGTGGGTGCAGGGGTCTTTTGTACGTGTGTTGTCCTTTGAGGAGTGAAGACAGGTACACTCACATGCTCAGGGTAATGTTGGGGTACAGAGAGCTGTGGGACATGTCTGAGAGTGAGGAATGCCTTGTACGGCATGTGCTCCAGGAAGGACGCGTCCCGACTCTCCAGAAAACTGTGACTGACCGGATTCCAGAATCTCCATGCCTTGGAGGCATGAGACACTCCAACAAACACACACCATTTGCCTCTTGGGCTCAACTTGTGTGATCGTTGTTGTTCTGGAAGCCACACGCAGGCCATGGTTCCCCAGACTCTTGCTGGTCGCAAGTCTGCCCGCTCTTTGAAGCATCGTTCCCACGGTGTGACCAACTTTGGTAGTGGACCTTGTGGTATCCTGTTCCACACCCAGGTGATGTACTTCACTGCCTCTTCCCAAAATCCAAAGGTGAGACCAGATTCAGTCAGAAGCGTACGCAGTGCATCTCCCATCGTACGGTGCCATCGTTCAGCGACACCGTTCTGTTGAGGGGTGTAAGGGGCAGTAGTTTGGTGCACTATGCCTCATCCTTTCAGTTCTGCGGTCAGTGTGCCCAAGAATTCACCCCCTCTATCCGTACGTAGTACCTTGAGGCTGCAGCCAGTTTGACGTTCAGCATAGGGTATCCATTCAGCGATGGCACGCTGGGCATCAGCCTTCNCTCCATACTGGAGGGAGGGGAGAGGCATTGGTCCAGTCAAGTCAGCATGTACCAACTCTAGTGGGGAAATGCTGTCGTGTTCAGACTTGGGAAAGGTTTGTCTGTGTGACTTCCCTTCATGACATTCAAGACAAGTATTGTTCTTCAGTCCGTGTGGGCAGTCTACAGGTGTCAGTCCGTGCGCAGGTGTGTGTTTGAGTAGCTCTTTCACCAGTTCCTTACTGATGTGCGCCAGACGCCTGTGTAGCAGGTCAGTATGATGTACATCCGTGCCAGTCATGATGTGCAGTTGTGGGCGTGGTGACCCGATGCATGGGAACAGTGTTAGCCTGTAGAGCATGTCAGCATGCAGTGGCCCGTCTACCAGCAACAATCCACTGCAATCAAAGAGCAAAAATCGCTGATTCTGCGTTAGTGCGGACATGCCTGCCTGACGATCAAGTTGACCCCCAGACAACAAGTTCACCTTTGGTCGGGGCACATACAACACTCCAGTCAGCCATATCGCCCCTCCCGGCGCTTGCAGTGCAATCGCACCCACACCTTCAACCCGCAGCACTTCCCAAGATCCCGTACGCACACCATCAATATCATGTGCAGCATACAGCGACACAAACAACCGACGATGCGGCGACATGTGATGTGATGCTGCAGTGTCATACAACCACTCATGCATGGGTAGAACGTGTGAGGTGGTGACATGCGTACAACCCAACTTCTGACCTGCTGGTGGTGGTGCGGTCGGTGGTGCGATCGGCATCAGCTCCTCAGATGGCGGCCACACTGTGTCTGGAGCAGCCCCTCCAACTGTGGCTGCCCCTGTCTGCTCCCATGCGCGGACTGCCCAGGCTGGAGGTGGAGTCGCCTCTGCGAGCATGGGTGGGGGTGCGTACATCCCCGGGTACGATGGTGGTGGAAACGGCTGTGGCCCTGGGGGAAATGCCTGAGGGATCAGTAACTGGGGTGGTGCACCGTAGGTCACTGCTGCAACTGGTGAATGCATGCGGAGCGGTGCTCCATAGCCGCCCTGCAAATACGGCTGCGCTGGTGCTGAGATCGGAGGCTGCAACCACTGCCGCTGCTGCTGGTGATGCTGCTGCTGCTGATGCTGCTGCTGTGCGTACTGGGGCTGCAGCTGTCGCTGCTGCTGCTCCAACATCCGACGCTGAAGAGTAGGGCAAGAGCGCCAGAAGTGGTCTGCCTGACCGCAGTAGCTACACGTACGACCTCCAGAGTTGCGGCCGCGACCACGTCCTCGTCCTCCGCCCCCGTGAGCCTGGCGGCCACCGGTGCCCCACCTCCGAGCAGTGGTGGCATCCACCTGCGTGACCGCCGCCACTGCAGACTGGTGGGTGTAGGCGGTAGGGGTAGCTGTACCAGATTCACGTTGCTCTCCCTTGAGGATTTCCTCATAGTTCCGAAGCTGTCTATAGACAACTTCGAGGTCGATGTTTTCGACCTCTGTAACCGGAGTACGGCGGAAGAAGTCTCGCCAAAATTCCTCGTAGGATTCTCCAAGGTGGAGGAGCACCATGTCAAGCCACTCGGAAACTGAGCAAGATGCCCCCAGCCCCACAATGCGGCGTCACAAGTCCATTGCTTCGTCCCAGTAGTCTGACACCGGTGCGCCCGGTTTGGGGTAGAGTGTGTGCAGGTTGTCGCGGAGGGTCACTAGCAGCGCCATCCCTTGCTCCTCTTGCCGCTTCAGCAGATGCTTCCAGGCTTCATACGGCCGGGCAGCGCCACTCCGGGGGTCGGCTGGATCCTCTCCCCGTCCCCCTGGACGAAACTGTCGTAGAGAGTATCCTTGCGGGTCTGGGAGAGCCCACACAAGGGCGTTGTAGGCAATCAGCAGCGTCCTGACACTGATTTCTGCAGTAGGGGACTCGAGGAAGCAATCCTCGAGTCCGTGCTCCTTTGCCCACGAAAGAAATAGCTCCTTCCACGTGAGAAATTCACGGGTCCCGAGAGCGGGCAGTGTGAGGTAGTGATGAAAACCGAGTCGGTCTATATCCTGCCACGTCACTGCTCCTGAGGTAGTTCCCTGGCCGCCGGCGGAACGACCCTCGTTAGCACTAGGGCGACTGTCGCCGTCGGCGCGGTCCCCATTGCTTCCTTGCGGCTCTGACATCGTGCGTTTGGCAAGTGTCTCCCAACTTCCCCTCACTAGTGCCTAAGCTTCGCCTGGGCTGGCTCTCTTGCCCCCAGTCCGTCCTTAGAGAGGGCTGGCGGCTTCCCTTGCGTCGCCCCCTTCTTTCCCCTCTTCACCTCCTCCCTTGTTTTCTCGTTCTCACGTTGTTCCAGCGGCATCCACAGCCCTGGGCGACCTCACTGACCATTCACTGGTCGTGCGCAAGCTGTCCGTCGGCGCTCCAGGCCGCGTCGGCCCTTAAGGGGTTGACGTTTTTCCCTCACGTCCTCGCAGCCGTCAACTTTGCAGGCCCGGATCTGTCTGCTTTAGCAGCTTCTGGCCGTTGACTGCGCTCTGATACCATGAGAGTCTCACTACCTTTCAAATGAAACTAGAATCACGTCAAAAAGGTTAACGTATGAGTGCGCTAGCCATGAAAATCCATGGCGTCAGTTTCGAAGAAGAAAAACTAAGTGTCTGGAGGTAGCGAGTTAGAGAGGGAGAGAGCAAGGCTTGACTTTCGAGCCTCGCGTGGCCAGCGTGCCAGCGAGCGAGCGAAGCCTGCCTTGCTCGCTCGCTCGCTGCCTTGGCCGAGGACGAACTCGCCCTTCATGTTAGCCCTTCCCTATTTTTCTTGTATGCCCTGTTTGAGCTAGGCACCTAACAAAACACACACACCCAAGCAAACCTGGGTCCTGAGGTGAGTAGCAAAATGCTCAAGCACAACAACAGAGAATTTCTACGAAAGCAAGATCAATCAACCATGGAATGAATTATGAGTCTTCGATGCCGATGTGAGACGGTTGGAGCAGCCGATGAGGGTGGAGGGCATGGGACAACGGCGAGGGGAGTCACGTAGCGATTTCGGTGCGCAATTCTTTGGGAATAGTTGGTCTCAGCGTGAGTCTCCACTGATCTCGGGATCACCATGCCCTGCACACCCGAGGACACATCTGTGAGAAAGAGAGAGGGCATGAATTAACAGCCGATGCTGACGTCACCAGTCTTTTGCTGACGTCACTACAGACGTCATCAACACAAAAGGAAAAAAAAGGAGGGAGAGGGGGGAAGAAACTCTACAACAGCAGGACTGTGAATAACATAGCAACAGCTGCTAACGTCAGCCATTCTAAGGTGACGTCACGTTTGACATAAGCAGCACTCAAGAAGAAGAAAAAAGAAGAAAACAAAGGGGCAACAAAATCCACCATGGCTACCAACCCTAGTGAGGAGGGGTCCTCCTCTCTTGGGAGGACCCCCAGCCCCCCTTTCTTGCAGCAGCTACCGCATTTGCAGCACAAGCAGCAGCAGCTGTAGCAGCAGCAAAGGCAGTAGCAATAGCAGTCAGAGCAACAGCACCAACAATAATCCACAGGCTTTGTCGCCGGCGCCTCTGACCCCCTGGCCGCCATTCAGCAATAGCTTGCTGCCCTGACGCAACAGCTTGCAACACTACATCTGTTGGCCTCACAGACTCACACCAGTGCCCCGCCACTTTTCATTCCTCCTAAGCATGCCAGCCCCGCTGTATCCGCTGCCACGCATTACCTGGCGCAGCACTAGACTCAGCGCCAATGGCAGACAGTGACCTCAGTCCTTGGCCCCAATCTGGGCGCCGGCCGCAGGCAGAAGGACTTTGAGACGCCGCCCCCGCCGCTTCAGGCCAGTGAGCAGTTTCGGAGCTGGGAGCTCAGTTTCTACATCTGGACGTACAGTGAGGGCTTGTGGGCATAGTAGACCCTTGTGTACGACTCCACCCAGGTCGACTGGCTATATGACGTTGGTTCCGTCATACGCACCCTCGTCCACTTCGCTCCTCCAGCTTCCCGCCTAGCCCTAGAGCCCTTCCTTGGTAACTTCACCGTTGGCGGGACCCCAGACCCTGCACCTACATGTCACGTCCTCACCCGTCCCCATGGCCTATCCAGCGAGGCTGAGACCAGCCTTCTGCTGTGGGAGTTGAACTCCGTGGGAGAGACCGAGACAGTCACAGCTTACTGGCAGCGAGCTGAGGACATCCTCCGTCGACTAGAAAAATCTGCTCCACCCCCTCTGGCCGCGTTCCGTTAATCCTTGTGTATTTATCTCTCCACTGGTGTGGCCGTGAGTGCGTAGGGCATGCTGGCTCAGAGAGTGGAGGTGACGCACCATGAGCGCGACATTCCGACGGGCGTTCTCATGGCCTCGGGCTTCGCGCCCTAGTGTGGTCACCTCCGCCCTGGCCGCATGGCTCGATGCAGCCTAGAAAGACTAGATGCTAAATCTTACATGCAATGCTCACCACCTTAGAATACCTAGATTAGTCCGTTTACTGGATGTTTCCTGGACTAATGTAGGCTCGTTGACTAGGTTTTGTATCCGAGTTTAGGATCCCTCTTTCGAGGGTCAAGCGAGGGCTTCGTCCTCGCTTTGCTTTTGGGCCCGCGAGCTTCGCTTGCCAGCCAATGGGTGAGACTCGGTTAGCGAGTCTCACCCGTAAGAGCTCGATGGGCTCTTACTACGAGATTCACCTAGGTCGCCATTCACATTCACCTCTAGCGCACTCTACACTTCACCAAATGCCATGGGACTGGTCACAAACTATTCGTTTTTGCTTTCTCATGGTATCAGAGCTCTTGCGCGGGCCTGAAGGCGGCCGGACGGTGCTGTAGGCGCCAAAAAAGGGGTCGGACCGTGATCGTAGCCGACCCAAGAGGGTGCAGGATGCCACCTCCACTGCGGCCAGAGGTATCCAGGGCCCGTGGGAGCCCCAGGGCGTCTCCGCCAGGGTGCCTAGGTCGTCGCCTAGGTAAGGGAGACGCCTTCGACGTGAATTGGGGGCCCACGACGGCGCCACCACTCCATACCCGCCCCAAGACCACCCAAACAGTGGGTGAAAACCAGGTTGGGGCTGAGCGAGGGCAGGGACGGGTCGGGGGGGTTGGCTGCAGGGTTCCAGACGCAGTCTAAGGCGCACTCTTAGAGCGAACGGCTCTCATCCGAAAACTGGGCCCAAAGTGGGCCTGGCGGATTGCTGCCGAAATTTTGTTGGCCCTCCACTGCAGTGCTGATAGCCACACACCCGAGTCCCTGCACAGCAGAGAGGAGGTAGAGTGAGCAGGAACTCTTGAAGGAATAAGGATGAGCGAAGTAGAGGGCGGCCACGTCGGTGAAGTGCCGGGCGGCGATACGCCGTCCGTGACACTAACGGCGGCAGCCATGGCGCAGTTGGGGCTGGGGCACAAGGATCTGTCCCCTCCACCACTAAGAACCAGAGACTTCCTTGCGTGGAAAGATCTCTTCCTGGATTGGGCCGCCGCGCACAATCTCAAAGCATGCTACCTTATCCCAACCCCAGACACCGCAGAGGCACACATCCTGCTGCGTGCCTTCAATGCACTGCGTCGTGCTCTTCCTGACTCTCAGGCGTATGCACTGCGCAAGTACCGCTTTGGGG
Source organism: Penium margaritaceum (assembly GCA_023375785.1). NCBI lineage: Eukaryota > Viridiplantae > Streptophyta > Zygnematophyceae > Desmidiales > Peniaceae > Penium > Penium margaritaceum. Next base: position 37,061 of record SZWC01018842.1, on the reverse strand, counting down.
GCAAGGGTGCGGATCCGGCCGACCCTCGCACTGGAGATCCCCGCCCTTACGAGGCTTGGAAGCACCTCACAACCCGCCAAGAGGAGCAAGGCATGACTCTCGTTGTGACCTTGCGTGACAAGCTGCGTCACCTCTTTCCAAAACCAGGAGCACCAGTTGCAGAATATTGGGATGAGGCGATGGACATTCGGTGTCGACTTCTGGGGCTTGGCGCAGCTTGCTCTATCCTTGAATGGTTGGATGTTGTACTGCTGCATCTGGGAGAGCAGTACAAGGAATTCAGACGTGAGGTCTTCCGTCGCCATCCAGTGGAAGAGATCGAGAAGATAGATCTCTCTGTCATCTTCGCACAGCTGCACAACTACGAGGACATCCTCAAAGGCGAGGCCCGTGACGCAGCGGGCACATCTCCAACAGCATACGTACACAAGGGTACCTCAGCGGGTGCTGCTGCCGCTGCACACGTGACATACACACAGGCCGGGAGCAGTGGTGCAGGAGGGCGAGGCAACTCAGGCGGTGGTGGTGGCGGCCGTGGACGCGGTCGCGGAGGACAAAGGTGCAGCTTCTGCAACCAGGCGCGGCACTTTTGGCGCCGGTGTCCCACACTGTAGCGGCAGATGATGGAAAAGCAACAGCAACAGCAGCAGCCTCCTCAGCAGCGGCAGTGGCAACAGCCACAACCGCAGCAACGTCAGTGGCAGCATACGCAGCAGTTACACCCAGCATACCCAGTGGCCAGCTGGGTGGGGCCAAACCTGTAGGGACCAAGCTCTTCCACCCAACCTTCAGGGCCGTTTGGTGGTGCTACCTTTGGCCCGCCACAGCAGCAGCTGCCACCGCCCACGCCTATGGCTAGACTTTCTGCGCACCAGGGCCCCTACTACGTGCCGCAGAACTTGAGTATCCTCTCGCCCGTACCGGCGTGGGCACAAGTTGTCTACGCAGAGACACTTGAGCCTCAGCAGCCCCTGGCGCCTCCACCCGGGTTCGGCTGGGCAGTTCCCATGGAGACCCAGCTACCTGAGGCAACCTCCATGCCACAACCGTCAGGTCAGCGGCTAGGGCACACCCATGTCACCACGAGCCATACACTTCCCATGCACGAATGGTTGTTTGACATTGCTGCATCGCATCACATGTCTCCGCATCGCCAGCTGTTTGTTGCCTTGCATGCCGTGCATGATGTGGATGGGGTGAAGACTAGGTCAGGCGAGGTCTTAAAGGTTGAAGGGGTAGGCACCGTTGCTCTTCAGGCACCAGGGGGGGTGTTGTGGCTAACTGGTGTGCTCTATGTACCTCGGCTAAAAGTCAATGTGTTGTCCGGGGGGCAGCTAGACAAGCAGGCAAACGCGTCCACTCTAACGCAAAAGCAACGTGGCATACTCTTTGATGCTGCTGGTGCCCTGCTGGCTGACGGGCCATTACACGCTGACATGCGCTACCGTCTTACACTCTTTCCTCTTGTGCACACACATTCATCACGACCACAAGTGCATACTGTGACAGTCACGGATGCAAAGCACACGGACCTCATCCACCGCCGGTTGCCACACATCCACATTGATTCTGTCACAGACATGTTGAAGCATGTTCCTGCACATGGTCTCTTGCCCACGGATTGTGCTCATGGTCTCAAAGAAGACACTTGTCTAGAATGTCATGAGGGGAAGGCACATTGACAGACCTTTCCTAAGTCCATAAGGGAATCCACTTCCCCACTTGCATTGGTTCATGCGGATCTCACTGGACCTATGCCTGTGCCCTCTCTCCAATACGGGTCTCTGTATGTCTTGACACTCACAGATGACTACAGTCGTTTTAGGTGGGCCTTTCTGTTCAAAACAAAGGGAGATGACAGAGGGCTATCGCTGAGTGGATAGCCCTCGCTGAGCAGCAAACAGGATGCAAACTTCTAACAATGCGAACGGATAGAGGAGGGGAATTCTTTGGATCCCTGACTGCTGAGATTAAGACTAAAGGTATCGAACATCAAATCACCGCCCCATACACACCACAACAGAACGGTATGGCAGAACTGTGGCACCGAACATTGGGGGATGCGCTACGCACACTGCTCACAGAATCAGGTCTGCCATACAGTTTTTGGGAAGAAGCAGTCAAATATGTCACCTGGGTGTGGAATCGTGTGCCCCAAGGCTCACTACCCAAAACAGTGACACCCTGGGAACGCTGGTTCAGGGAAAAGGCCGATTTACGACCAGCTCGAGTGTGGGGAACGATGGCATGTGTCTGGTTCCCACACCCACAACGTGAAAACAAGTTCAGCCCACGTGGACAGTGGTGTGTCTTTGTGGGGGTCTCTCATGCATCGAAAGCGTGGCGGTTTTGGGATCCCATAAACCACTCCTTCATGGAAAGTCGCGATGCTTCCTTTCTAGAGCACTTGCCCTACAAGGAGTTCCGCACGCTGAGGCATGCTCCATCCATGCCTTCCCCTGAAAACTACCCGACATATGTCAGTGTTCCCGTGTTTGTTCCCAGCCCGACACAAGGGTCCAGCAAACGGATGGCTCCCGGAGCTGACACTAGCTCACCTGTGCCTCGAGATCTGTTCACACCCACAGATCTTGCTAGCACAAGCTCTGGTGCATCGTCCCCCCCACCGGGACTAAACACCACGGGCACACACCTGGATGCCAAGGTAACTTCCACACCCTTGCCTGAACCAACAAGGCGGTCTCTGCGTACCTTGCCACGTGTCGATTATAGAAAGTTCTATCACACCGTCGGTGTCAACAACGACGACACCTCACAGACAGAACCTTTGTCACTCAAGGAGGCGAGGGGGCGACCTGATGCGCCAGCTTGGGAGAAAGCCATGAGTAGTGAGCTGAACGCTCTACTAGACCATGGAGTGTACCAGCTGGTGCCTTTGCCTCCAGGGCGGAAAGCCATAGACGTCAAATGGGTGTTCAAACTGAAACGCAATCTGAAGGGTATCATTGAGAAGTACAAAGCCCGACTGGTAGCTAAGGGGTTCCACCAGATACCGGGGCAGGATTTCACAGACACCTACGCCTGTTGGCAAGTACAGCTCCAGCCGTGTGCTGTTGGCTATAGCGGCTTGTGAGGACTAGGAAATCCATCAGATGGACGTTAAGAACGCGTTCCTCAATGGTCCTCTGGAGGAGGAATTGTATGTGAAACAACCGGAAGGATTTGAGGATGGGACAGATCGGGTATGGCTCCTGTTGAAAGCCTTGTATGGCCTGAAGCAAGCGCCACGATGTTGGAATAAGGAGATTCGACGCACTCTGGAGAGTGGCAGTTTCACTCAGAGTCTTTGCGATCCGTCTCTCTTCTTGCGGTGCAAGGACAATGTGCCAATTGCTCTGTTGGTGTATGTGGATGATCTACTCATTCTGTCCCCCTCACTCACCCTCATTGCACACACCAAAGCACTCCTCACAGCACATTATCACATGACGGATTTGGGTGAGGCAAAGAGTTTCCTTGGCATGACCATCGTCAGGAACAGAAAAGCACGGACACTTACCTTGCATCAAGGATGATTCATTGCACATCTCACTTCCCGCTTTAACCATCTCGTACACCAACTCCCAGCACAACAGTCCCCCATGAGCCCTGATGTCTATGCACACCTGTTGGACGTCCGCACTACAGACTATGGACCTGACACTGATCCGACTCTGTACCGACAGATTGCTGGCAGTCTCTCCTACCTTGCCTCCACAACACGACCTGACATCTCTTGTGCAGTCAATGTATTGGCTCAGTTTGGCCAGCAGCCACGCAGCACACATCACAAGGCATTGCTCAAGCTGCTGCGTTATGTGTTTGACACAGCTGAACTTGGATTGGTGTTTGCTCCCATATTAAACCCGCTGCTTGATGGGTACTGTGACAGTGACTATGCCCGTGACCGTATGGCTTGCAGTCGCGGTGGCTATGTGTTTCACGTGTGGGGCACCGCTGTGTTGTGGCGAAGTGCAAAGCAATCGTGTGTGGTGCGCAGTGTGGTTGAAGCCGAATACATGGCACTGGGGGAGGCTGCATGTGAGGGTATGTGGCTTAAACGTCTGCTTGAAGAATTGGGGCTGGTGGTGTCTGCTGTGCCACTGCATAGTGACAATTCTGCTGCTCGCCGCATTGCTGCTAATGATGGTGTGTTGCATCCACGCACCAAGCACATCAACACTGAACATCACTTCGTTCGCGAAGCGGTGGAAGCAGGCATCATTAGTGTTTGCACCATCAGTGGCAATGCCCAGTTGGCTGACTTCCTTACCAAAGCCTTGTCCTCCTCCTCATAGCATCAACAATTGCATCAACTGGGTTGCATGCCCACTGCACTCACATCCAATGGGGCGTGTTATTCCCTGTGTATACATCTCTCCATTGGTGTGGCCGTGAGTGCGCAGGGCATGCTGGCTCAGAGAGTGGAGGTGACGCACCATGAGCGCGACATTCCAACGGGCGTTCTCATGGCCTCGGGGCTTCGCGCCCTAGTGTGGTCACCTCCGCCCTGGCCGCATGGCTTGATGCAGCCTAGATAGACTAGATGCTAAATCTTACATGCAATGCTCACCACCTTAGAATACCTAGATTAGTCCGTTTACTGGATGTTTCTTGGACTAATGTAAGCTCGTTGACTAGGTTTTGTCTCGGACCCCAATTTGGGGTATCCGAGTTTAGGATCCCTCTTTCGAGGGTCAAGCGAGGGCTTCGCCCTCGCTTCGCTTTTGGGCCGGCGAGCTTTGCTCGCCGGCCGATGGGTGAGACCCGGTTAGCGAGTCTCACCCGTAAGAGCTCGATGGGCTCCTACTACGAGATTCACCCAGGTCGCCATGCACATTCACCTCTAGCGCACTCTACACTTCACCAAATGCCATGGGACTGGTCCCAAACTGTTTTTTTTTGCTTTCTCACGCTCCTCACCATCAAGCGCGGTGCCACCAACGCGTACGCGGACGTCTTCATCCACTACTCCCAGGATGTCCTCTCCACCATGGCGGCCCAGGGCACCCTCATGCCCTCAACATACCAGCTCTTTCTCAGGATTGAGGAAGCTCATCTGGAGTCCCACCTCCAGTGCACAAAGGCCCTCGCCTCCCCTGCCGTCGCTTTCGTGGCCGTCGCTTCCCCCACCACATCTACCTTCACCAGCTCCTCATTGCCGGGGAAGAAGAAGCGTCAGGGCAAGAAGGGCAAGGATCAGCAGCAGTTCCAGCAGCAGCAGTTGACTGGGTCCAACGGTGGTGGCTCAGTCTGCCACGACTGTGGCCAGTGAGGGCACACGTGGTATACGTGCCTGCTACCGACGGACGAGGCGCACGTCATCGCCACCATGTGTTGCCAGTGAGAGCTTTGTCTCGCCTCTGCGGCCATAGTTGTCGCCGGTCCCGACGCCTCAATCCCGTTGAGCAGCTCCACTTCTCCAACAGCCACACCGGTCCTGCTGACGCTAGCTCCATAGTAGCATCATCCACAGTCGTCGGTGCCGCCGTTCCCTTCACCGGTGCACTCCTCATCCGATCCGGGCTCAGACGCTATCACTCTACACTCAGTCTACACTCCCCAACTGTCACCGTGTAAACGTCAGTATGATCAATTCATTGCGCTCTAGCTCGGCCTGCCTCGCCCTCCCTCCTAGGGAAGTGCGAGTTCCGTCACATCCTGCTTGTCTGCCCTGCTCTGCATGACTCAGACTAAGCTACGGTCGTGTCCTGCTCCCTTGTCTATCTTGTCGTCTTCTGTGGTCCCCTCTGCCCCCTTCCATGACGACGTCGTGTGGCTTGATGATTGGCAGTCCCAGTTCACGTCCCCTTCCATCGCGTCCGCGTCTCTTGCTTGCTGCCATCTGACTATTAACGATGTGGCGACTCTGGTCCAGGACCCTAACGAGACCTGGATCATAGACTCCCGGGCCACGCATCACATGACAGTCTCTTGCGAGGCCTTTAGTGTGCTTGGTCCTATTGGCGATGTGTCCAGTATCTGGCCCTCCAGATAGGTGTTACCTGTCCGCGGCGTCGGCGTCGCTCGTTTTCGTGGTCCCGCCGATGATGTCTTCATGACCGATGTCCTCCTCGCCCCAGGTCTTGAGCTCAGCCTTCTATCCGTTACTGCCCTTGATCACATGTGTATGGACATTGTGCACTCGTGTTGTCTTGGCATTGTGTCGTTGCGCCCGTCCGGTCTTGTCGTTGTGCACGTCACCGCCCGTGGCAACTTGTGGCACATCCCTCGTCTATCCTCCTCTCCTTCCGTCCCCTTCCAGTGGACCGCCACATGCCATGTGGTTGTCACCAACATGCTCTCTCCGCAGCACACCCGCGTTTTGCACCACCGCCTTTGTCATGTCCACTCTGTTGCCGTAGATAGCATGCTCCACACCCAGGCGGCCAAGGGCCTTGACTCGGACACTTCCCCTCGGCCATGCCCCACGGAGTACATTAATTGCACTCACGGAAAGATGCACTGGTCCACATATCCTCAGTCCTCCTCCTGTGCATCCCCCCCCTCTAGACCTGGTCCATTCCGATGTCATGGGTCCTCTCCCTACAAAGTCTGTCGGAGAGCATGGCCGGTATGTCCTCACCCTCAAAGACGATTACTCTCGATCCCGTTGGATCTTCTGCCTTCGGCAGAGGAGCGATGTCGCCTGTGCCATTCCGGACTGGCTTGTCCTTACGGATCGCTAGTGCGGTCGGCCTCTTCGTCGCTTGCGCTCTGATCGCGGTGGTGATTACATGGACGAGACTACAAATTTTCTCGCCTCCCACGGTATCCACCAGGAGACGCCAGCGCCTTGCACGCCCGCCCAGAACAGCTACTCCAAGTAGTGGAACCGTACCATGACCGATACCGTCTGCACCATGCGGGTTGAGTTTTGCCTCTCTGATGGCTTCTCCTTTGAAGCAATGGCCTACGTGACGTGGGTCTGAACCGGATTCCCCATGGACCCCTTCCCCGCCAGTCCATGCCGTACCAGCACTGGTGCGGTCACTGCGCTGACCTCCACCTGGCTTGCGTCTGGGGTTGCGAGGCCATTGTGTGGATGCCCGCCCCACAGCAGGGCGGTAAGCTCCCCCCTCCCATGGACGTCCTTGCTCCTTTCTCGATGTCTCTTGTCAGTCCAAGGCCTGGCGCTTCTAGGATCCATCTCGGCATTGCATCATCAAGCCCCACGATACCCTCTTTTTTCAGGAATTTTTTCCCCACGATCTCATTCGCTCTGGCTCGTCGGAGTTCCTCCCGTCACGTGGGGAAGTGGTGAGTCCGTCCTCCGTCCTGCCGCTTCCAGGTGGCACATCACTTGGTCCATTTGATTCGGTATCCCCAGTCGCGTCCCCTGGCCCTTCTGGGTCGACAACTCTACTCGTGCGTACAGACCCCTCTGAGTCAGCAGCGCCAGTCGCGCCCGCTGGCCCCTCTGGGCCAGCAGGCCCCTTCGGGCCAGCAGCCCCAGTCGTGCCCGCTGGCCCCTCCGGGCCAGTAGCCCCAGTCGCGCCCGCTGACTCATCTGCGCCGGCAGCCCCAGTCACGCTCGCTGGCCCCTCCGGGCCGGCAGCCCTAGTCGCATCCGCTGGTCCCTCCGTACCAGCAGCCCCAGTCACGTCCGCTGGCCCCTTCGGGCCGGCAGCCCCAGTCGCACCCGATGGCCCCTCCGGGCCGGCAATCCCAGTCGTGCCCGCTGGCCCCTCCAGGCCGGCAGCCCCAGTTGCGTCCGCTCGTCCCTCCGTACCAGTAGCCTCGTCCTCCTCCGTTAGCCCGTCGGACTCGGTGCCATCCCTTTCCCTACCACGCTACACACATGGTCCACGCGGGAGCCTCCGACCGAAGCCATCAGTGAGCGCGTAGACCGTCGCACCGCGCCTTGGCCCCCTGTCACTCCACGTTCCTCCTCCACTCCTATGGTTGTGAGTGGGGACCCTCGCACCAAGGCCCTTGGCCGGACCACTTTGGCCATCATTACAGACCTTCACGCAGGCTTCGCACTAGGCTACGCCATGCTCCATCACGAGCATTGGCATGTCGTCATGGCTGTACTTGCGAGCATCCCACCTGGAGCTCGAGATGCACACGCTCTCTCAGTCCGCTCTATAGCATGCCAGGAGGACCTAGCCACCCTACGTGAGGCTCAAGTCTCTCTTGAGGCCGCACAATAGGATGCTGCCTGTGCCAACATGCTCGCTGCTATCCGTTTCACCACTTGTATAACCTCGACGGCCTCCCTCCAGGTCGGAAGGCCATCGGTGCCATGTGGATCTTACAACGCAAATGGAAGTCGAACGGGTCCTTGGACAAGTACAAGGCCCGCCTCACAGCCAAGGGATTTGCTCAGGTCCCCATAGTTGATTACGACCAGATCTTTGCCCCAGTTTGCCGGTTCTCCACTAGCTGGGCGCTCTTCAGCCTGGTTGCCCAACATGGGTAAGAGCTGCATCCGATGGACGTGAGCAACGTTTTCCTCCATGGCTTGCTGGAGGGTGAGGAGCTCTACATGCTGCAGCCCCCAGGCTTTGACGAAGGCACTGGGAGAGTCTAGCGGCTGGGGAAGGCACTCTATGGTCTGGGCTAATCACTTTGGTGCTGGAAACGGGAGATCTACAGCACGCTCCTATGCGGCGGCCTTCTGCGCAGCACCGCTGACCTCGCACTATTCGTCAGCCCGCAAGGCCAGACCTTCACCGCTGTTCTCGTCTACATCGATGATCTCCTCATTACGTCGCTAGACATGGCTGCCATCCAGCGTGTCAAGGACCTATTGCACACCACTTAGGAGATGAATGATCTCAAGCCTGCCTGAGTCTTCCTGGGCATGGAGCTCGAGCATGATTGCTCCTAGGGCATCCTGCATGTCCATCAGGCTGCCTATGTGCACACCCTGTCCACTCGCTTCGCCGAGGACCTGCCCCTCGTGTTGAGCGCATCTTCATCCATGTCACCTGATGGCCAGGTGAAGCCAAAGATTCTCGACCCAGCCATTATGGGGGAACCAGTTGACGTGACCACGTATCTCCGAGTCATCGGGTCACTGGTGTTCCTAGCGACGACGACGCGCCCAGACATTGAGTTTGCCGTCAACCTCCCGGCTCAGTTTTCTCACGAGCCGTGTCACCTCCACTTCGAAGCCGTGATCCGAGTACTGCGGTATGAACTCCTCTGCGAGGTCTCATGTTCCGCCACCAACCATCTGTTGTCGCGATGGGCTACACCGACAGTGATTGGGCTAGCAGTCTGAATGGTAAGAGTCGCACAGGCTCAATGTTTCTGATCGGTGGCACAACTGTGTTAAGGCACTGTGACTAGCATGGGTGCATTGCACACAGCACTGCTGAGGCTGAGTACGTAGCCCTTGGCTTAGGCGCATATGAGAGTGTGTGGTTGCATCGTCTGTTGTCCAAGTTGCGTCAGTCCGTCGCATCCATCACGTTGCATAGTGACAATGCAAGTTTCATTGCCATCGCCGACAATGACGGCGTGCAACACACACGCACAAAGTACATCAACGTTGAGTATCACTATGTGCATTCATTGTTGCATGACGGCAACATCAGCATTGTGTGGGTTGAGACAGCACCGAAGCTGACTGACTCCTTGACCAAGGTGCTAAAGCGCTACTCGTTCAAAAAGGCTATGAGTTCGGTCGGTGTGCATCCGTAAATTGCGCTCTTTGTCCCTGCCTGCGTCTCTCCATGCCATGGGGGAGTCTGACTGTTGACTGTGTCTCTTCCCGCCCATGTGCACTACACCTATGAGTCATGGAGGAGTGTTGGTTTTTGCGCATCTCTCATTATGTTCTGTTGTGTCCTCCCGGCTTGTGTAAATCGGCGTGTAGATGACTGACGGTGAGATTCGACGCTAGAGTGTCGTCCAGTGCAACCGACAAACGTTGAGGCCTACTCGCAGTTTGCTAGAGCCTCCTCCCTCCGGCCATGTGCTCAACTACATCGGCAGGCCTCGTTGGTGGTCGGACCACGGGCGGTCACTGACATCGCAGAAACTGCCTGCATGCGTCTAGCGCTGGATCTGACTTTACCATTGTGTCTGTAGCATCATGCTTTGTCTAGGGTCCATGTCTCATGTTGCGTGGCACTGTTTGGCACCATGGACCATCGAAGGCACTGCCTGGGTTCGGGCACTCATAAATTTTTGGTGTTGTTTTCCTAGCTGTTTGTGACTGCACGGCTGAGTTCGCAGCGTCGATGGTATGGTATGGTCCAGTTTTCAGGCGAATCGGACGACACCCGGGTTTCGGGCTGTCGGCCGTCTGGCTACTAAAGTGAGTCTAGGGCATGCAGGCCCATGCTGGATGAGACATGAGCTCTGGTGGTGAGCGGGAGAAACACAGTGCCAAGTTTTGGCTAAGTTTGAAATGAGTGAATTAAGAATCAAGGAGAGAGTACAATGAGCCCTACGATGAGCTTATGTACTAGGGAATGGCAACTAGCCCACTAGGCCCAATCATCCCCGCTGCACCATAAGGCACGGACTGGGAATACACATGTCCCAGAACACGAAACCACAAACAAGAGGTCTCCCGAGGCACCTGAACAATCAACCGTGTGCTCGGGTCTCGACTGACAGGAAAGAAATCTAACATAACCCAAGCACAGCCAGACTATACGGTGACACACTAGCATCACGGTCTAGCCACGCTAGGCAAGTTCAGGCCTCCCGAGACGCCGGAACACGTAACCGGACGTCCCGGTCTCATCCACATGCAAGCTACACCTGTCTGACAAAAGGCCTCAATCACAGGACTCGATCAAAGGTGCTGGGTCTCCTGCGGTACCGATACAAACCACCATGTACCCAGGTCTCTGTTGGCTCTAGTGGGTGTGGAGGCACCCTCAAGGATGCCTAACTCTCACTGAAGCACACTACCAGTGTTTGGGCAGCCAATGGACACCAATGGTGAAGAGTGTGGAGCACAAGGATCACGGCCAAGAGTGAGCAGAACACGTGGCATTCAGTAGATCTGAATCAAAACACGTTTTTGTTCGTTAGCATAGTGAGATTACATCAGATCCTTATAGCCTCTGATCTAAGCTTTCCAAAGCATCGAAGCACGCCCAAAACGATGCAGTAGAGCCCCTGCTACGGCCATCGAAGTAACCTTCGGTGGAGACGCCCACTTGGCCTTGCACTCTAGGCAACGGGAGGCGCTTCGACGATGACCCGTAGAAGCTCCTTTCCTCGCCCATAAGTCAAGGAGAAGTTCATCCTAGTCAAGGAGGTCCTTATGGTTACCTCATTCATGCCCCTGGTGTATTTGGAGGCCATTAGGACTGAACTCGGATCCCTGGCGGTGGAATATCCCGTCACCCATGGCGGGTACCAGATTCCACCCACCCAACACCCGATTTCGGGCTAGGATAACTTTCTAAATACTCAATCAAATCGAGCAATTCAAAGCTCTATCCTGCATGGAAAAATCCAAGGAACCCAAATCTAAAGTCAGATCAGGTGTTCGACCACTCCTCAGTGGTCAAACTAGGGAGTACAATCAACGGCACTCATGGCAAGGGGCACACCATGTCAACAATCTCCCCCTTGCACCGTAGCCTTGATGCCCTGTCCTTGGAACCTGTAGCATTTTTAAACCTCACAGCGCAGTCCGAGCTCCATGCAACTCACGTTGTGTCTGTCCTTGGGCTGTGCCTTGGTCATGGCATCAGCGAGCATGCGCTTAGTGCCACAATGCACAATAGCCGCATCTCCCTTCGCCACCAAGTCCCGCGCGTAGTAATGCCGGATCTCGATGTGCTTGGTCCTCCTGTGCAGCACCGGGTTCTGGGTCAGGCTGATGGCACTCATGTTGTCAACGTTGAGCACCGTTGGCTTCCTTTGTGGCACGCCGATCTCCTTTAGTAGTCGACGTAGCCACACCGCCTCCTTTGCGACTTCTGCGATGTACTCCGCTTCAGTGCTGGACAGCGCCACGCAGTCTTGCTTCCTGCTTGCCCATGAAACTGCTACACCCCCAAGCACAAACACGTACCCCGATGTTGATTTTCTGTCATCCACATCACCAGCCCAGTCGGCATCTGAGTAGGCGACCAACTCAAGGGAGTTGTCACGCGCTCCCCCTCCAAACACAAGCCACGACTGTTTTGCCGCCTTGAGACAGCGGAGGATCCGTTTCACCGCATGCCAGTGCAGCGGCCAGGGGTCAGCAACATAGCGGCTCACTTGGTCCTCCGCGAAGGCCAGGTCGGGCCGCGACGCCACCATGGCGTACATGATGTTCCCTACCGCGGACTGGTATGGCACACCTGCCATCTCCTCTTTCTCCTCATCCGTGCTCGGCCCCATGCTCGAGCTTAGCTCACATGTGGTGGTCATGGGTGTGCCGATGGTGTTGCACTCCTCCATATTGTAGCGGCGGAGCACCTCTTGCACATACTATGCATGCCCCATCTCCAGCATGCGTGCCTTGCGGTCCCTCTTGATGGGGACACCAAGGTAGTACTCGAGCTCGCCCATGTCGGTCATTTTGAACCAACCGCCCAGCTGCCGCTTTTGGTTCACCAACTCCTCCATGTCTGATCACACGAGGATGAGGTCATCCACGTAGAGGACCACGACCTGGTGCAACCCCGGCTGCTTTTGCACGTACACGTTGTGATCCGCCTCGCAGCGCTTGAAGCCAAGCTCGGCCATGAAGCCGTCCATTTTCAGGTACTACATGAGTGGCGCTTGCTTGAGCCCGAAGAGCGCCTTGCGAAGCCGGCACACCTTCCCCGGCGGCACGTCCACCCCTTCCGGCACCTCCATGTAGACCTCCTTGTCCAGGTCGTCGTTGAGGAATGCGGTTTTTACATCCATTTGGTGGACTTCTTAGTCGCGCGCCGCCGCCAGTAAGAGGATGGAGCGAATGGAGGCGAACTTCGCCACCGGGGCAAAGGTTTTGTCGTGTGTTCACCTTTTTACTGGGCGTACCCCTTCGCGACCAGCCGCGCCTTGTACCACTCCACCTTCCCCTCCTTGGTGAGCTTCTTCTTGAAGATCCACTTGGAGCCGATGATTTTCGCGCCCTCCAGCCTATCAATCAGCTGCCAAGTACCGTTCTCTTTGTGGGAGGCAAGCTCAGATTTTATGGCTCCCTCCCACTCAGCCCCATCCTTCTGCTGCAACGCCTCCTTGACGGTCTCGGGCTCCTCTTGCACAAAAAACGCTCGAGCAAACCTAGTCCAGGTGCCCTGCTCGGCATCATAGCATTTTGCCGTCCTCCTTGCGCGCCCGCTTCTCTGGGGCTGCTGATGTTGAGGCTGCTGCTGCTGCTGCCACTGCTGCTGCTGCTGCCCTCTCGCGGCGCCACTCACACCGCTGGCCTACTCCCCCTCTCTCGAGGACCGTGGATGCGGGCTCACTCCCCGCCTCCTCGTTCAGCTCCACTGCTGCCGGCACTTTGGACTCATCGTCCGACGCGGCTGAATGCATATCAGCCGCTCCAACATCGCCCGGGTGGTTCTCGCCGGCTGGAGCTGATGGGACGTCACCCTCTTTTACGTCCTCCAGCGTCTCCCCCTCGAGGAGTGATAGCCACTCCCCCCGCTTGGAGAGACCCGCATCCTTGTCCGTCCAACGGCTGTCCTCGTCAAACGTAACGTCGTGACACTTCACGATCTGCTGCCTCCACAGGTTGAAGAGCCGATATGCCTTGCTCCCGCTCTCATACCCGACGAAGATGCACCGGCGAGTCCGTGGGTCCAGCTTGCCCCGCCCCTCCCGTGCCTGCACAACAGCATGTGCAACACAACCAAACGTGCGGAGGTGTGCCACAGTTGGCTTCCTCCCGCTCCACACTTCTTTTGGTGTCTTCCATACCTTGGACTCCGCGTCCTTTAGCGGCTTCATCAGCGTGAGGTTCATGATGTATGCCGCTGTCCGTGCCGCCTCGCCCCAGTACTGCTGCGCGAGGCCGGCATCGCTCAACATGGACCGGACCATGTTGAGGATGGTGCGGTTTACCCTCTCGGTGACGCCGTTCTGCTGCAGAGAGTGTGGCGTAGTTTTCTGCCACACGATCCCCTTGCTCTTCATCTGTGCTGAGCAGCCCTCGTACTCGCCACCGTTGTCGCTCCGGAACGCCTTCACCTTCAACTCCGTTTGTCGCTCCACAGCCGCCACAAATTCCTACATGCACAATAAGACATCGCTCTTCCTCTTGATGATGTAGAGGTAGAGCTTGCGGCTGTGGTCGTCGATGAAGGTGACGAAGTAGCGCGCCCCACCAATGGAGGGCTCGAACGGTCCACACACATCCGTGTGCATCCCCTCCAACTTCGCCAATGCACACATCCCTTTGCCATCAAACGGCTGCCGTGTTGCCTTGCCCACCACGCATGGCTCGCACACGGCATTCTTGGCTGCATCCAGGCCCTTGACCTCAAGACCCCGCACCACTTCCTTCTTTTCCATGTCCCTCAAAGTTGAGAGAGCAATGTGACATAGGCAGCGGTGCCATAGGTCCAGATTTCCTTCATCCTTCGTCACGAGGTTGACGACGTCAATCTTCACTGCATCGGCAAGAACCTTGGTCCAAAGAAGGTATAGGTCCTCCTCCCTCTTGCCACGTGCAATCACCTCGCCATCCCCCTCCTTCCGGATGATGGCCTCCTTCTTCATAGAGAGTACCTCAAGCCCCTTGTCGGTAAGGCGGCTCACTGACAGCAGATTTGCCCCAAAGTTGGGCATGTGGAGCACGTCGTAAATGGTGCACGGAATGACTTCCCCGTTCACCACAGACTCGATGCGAGCATTTCCTTCGCCCGCGGCCAACTCTGGTTTGCCGTTGGCCACTGTCATGCGCTGCTCGGTGGCGCCGTAGGTGACAAATGCCGCCCGGTTGCATTGTGTGTGGCGGCCTGATCCGGAGTCAATCACCGAGACTTCCGGATCTGTCAAGTCGGTAGATTCCCTGGCCATCATGGCTTGGGTGTCCTTCTTCCCGCCCTTCCTAGGCTGGTCCGACTTCTTGTTGGGGCAATCGCGTACGTAGTGGCCCTGTTTTCCACAATTGTAGCACTCCCCCTTGATGTCACCTTTCTTGGTGCCCTGCATGGCACCCTTCCCCTTCTTGCCTCCCCCTCCACCCTGAGGGCGGACGGCATAGGCGGAACTTGATGTTGCCCCGCTCTCTCTCCCACCACGCCGCATCCATTCTTTGTAGACGTACTCAGCCACCTTCGGGTAGTTTAGCTCATCGGCGGACCAGCCGCCTACGACGGTGATCATGGGACTCCAACTGTCCGGCACGGCCAGAAGGAGGATCATATATTGCAACTGAGGGTCGACATTCCATCCGGTGACTACACACTCGGCAGTAAGGGACTCAATCTGCTGCAGGATCTCCATGATGTCGTCACCTTCGTTGGCTCGGAGGATGACAAGCCTCTTGAAGACAAAGAGCTGGTTAGCGAGGTTGGTGGACTGGTATATGGTGCAGAGTTTCTTCCAGGCCTCCGCGGCCTCCGTGCATCCTTGAATCAGGGCGCACTGCGGCGGAGCTAGCGCTAACACCAACAACGCAAGCGCCTTCTTGTTGCGTTTCTTGTACTTGTCCACTTCCTCCGGCGTCGCGGTATCCGGAGGTGCGGTCTCTTCACTGTTGACCAGCTTAAGTAGGCCCTTCTCATCAAGGTAGACCTCAAAATCCCACCTCCATAAGGGGAAGCCGTTTCCATCAAACTTGGAAACAGCGTCGATGCTCTCTTGCTTGGTCGTTGCCATGGCACACGGCGGTAGCGTGAAACTTGAAGGGCTACGGTCCTTCTAGGCACGTGGGCCCATAACCCTTTGTTGGCTCTAGTGGGTGTGGAGGCACCCTCAATGATACCAAGCTCTCCCTGAAGCACACTACCAGTGTTTGGGCAGCCAATGGACACCAATGGTGAAGAGTGTGGAGTACAAGGATCACGGCCAAGAGTGGGCAGAACACGTCGCATTCAGAAGATCTAAATCCAAACACGTTTTTGTTACTTAGCATAGTGAGATTACATCAGATCCTTATAGCTTGTGATTGAAGCTTTCCAACGCATCCAAGCATGCCCAAAACGGAGGAGTAGAGCCCCTGCTACGGGCGTCGAAGTAACCCTTGGTGGAGCACCCCACCTGGCCTTGCACTCTAGGCAACGGGAGGCGCTTCGATGATGACCCGTCGAAACGTCTTTCCTCGCCCAGAAGTCAAGGAGAAGTTCATCCTGGTCAAGGAGGTCCTTATGGTTACTTCATTCATGCCCCTGGTACATTTGGAGGCCATTAGGAATGAACTCGGATCCCTGGCGGTGGAATATCCCGTCACCCATGGCGGGTACCAGATTCCACCCATCCAACACACGTTTTTCGGGCTAGGCTAACTTTCTGAATACTCACTCAAATCGAGCGATTCAAAGCTCGATCCTGCATGGAAAACTCCAAGGAACCTAAATCTAAATTCAGATCAGGTGTTCGATCACTCCTCAGCGGTCAAACCAGGGAGTACGATCAACGGCACTCATGGAAAGGGGCACACCATGTCAACAGTCTCGACAACAGAGAGAGTGTACAACCTGTGAGAGACAATATGCAGTCAATCTCTATGGGGTCTCTTGGAGCACTGGCTTAAACCACCAAGTGCCCGGGTCTCGACTACCGAGAAAACTCTATCAGACATGCACGCATGAATTGAGCTGCTAGAATGCATCACACGTATCACAGAGGGAGTAAGGTAGCCACTGGAGAACAATCAGCATAAGCTAGGAGGCTTCTCTGCACAGGACTACATGACAGCTCGAAGCCCATACACCAACACTGGCAGGGCTCACCAAGAAATCCCTCCCTGCCAGAAAATAGGTCTAGGTCTCTTTTCGCATTGGCTGGTTAGCTGACTAACAAGCTCTACAGAGCTGGGAGGGGGAGCTAGAACTTGGAGAGGTCTCCCATTATTGCTTATTCTTCATTCCTAATCAGTCACTTTCAGTTTTTAGCTGCTTTCAGGCACTAACACTGGTGCACGCGTTTTTGAGTAACAAACCCAAAGCATCCAGACTTTGACTCTAGAGCGGCAGACTGAGGGGGCAGCAGACTAAGTAACGACCGTGGAAGCCCACACGCTGCATCAACAACGTTGCTGCCCCAACCTGTCGCCTAGCATTTCTAGCTGCGTTGCCCTTTTTTTCTTAAAAGTTGGACCACCGATATATTATGCACACGAAAAATGCAATCATGCAGTCAGAATCAACTAGAAAATCCATAAAGCAAAGTTATGGCTGCATGACCTATGATTGCTGGTGGCATGAGTGACAGTGGCTGTTGAATGGAACTTGCCGCGCACTGCTATCAAGTGGGAGACTCCACAAAACGAGATAGAAGCACTATCCCCAGGGATGGCATAACGCGGTATTGAGTATCATAGTACCAAAGTACCGTAGTGTTTGAGTACCACATTACTTGTACCGCGGTGTTAAAAAACTTTGGCATGTCAGTACTGATACTGGTATCAGTACTACGCTACCAAAGATACTAGTAAACTAGATCGGTGTTCCAGTGGCATCATGGTACATCGTATACCGTCGTTTGTACAACTCCCTTTTTGAGTGAGGAAATCGACTACCACAGATTTTGTATTGTGAAAAAAACGTGAAGTTTACTTCCAGATCAAGAACGAGCTTAAAACAATGATTGCAAACACAACCGCGCATTTTTTTTGTTTTGAGTTGTAACACGATACGGTACCACGTTACTGAAGAGGTGTAACCCTCTATGTGAGTACCGATACCGTACCGAGACCACAAAAGAGAGAAAGTCACGAAACCACGGTAGCGCGATACCGTGGTGTACCGCGGTATCAATAGTATTGTTGCCATCCCTGACTGTCTCTCACAACGTTGGGACATCTCCTTGTTGCTTAGCGCCTGCCGTCGGCAACGTCTGCCGAGTCAGTCACCTTCACAAGCATGTACACCAATTGAGAGGTCATTATGTAGATCGGTGCAACTGTGCACATGCTGATCACAAAAGTTCCCTCATGTTCAAATTCACAATTTTCAGATTGAAAACCCTAACTCACTCACGTTTTGAAACTGAAAAATCTGACTCCATTTCCAATCCAGTCCAATGCCGGTCTGGATTATCCTCGGTTCGGAGTCGTGGAACTCGGAAGTATATGATATGGTAGAAGATTTTATTCAACAGCCTTGTTGGTTTTTGCGCATCTCTCATTGTGCTCTGTTGTGTCCTCCCGGCTTGTGTACATCGGCGTGCAGATGAATGACGACGAGACTCGACGCTGATGGAGTGTCATCCGGTGGAGCCGACGCACACTGACATCTACTCGCAGTTCGCTGTAGCCTCCTCTCTCCGAGGACGTGCTCAGCTCCATCGGCAGGCCTCCTCGGCGGTTGTGTTGACGACGGTCACTGTCACCGCAGTTGCTGTCTGCATGCGCCCAGCGCGTCCCATCGCGTCTGCATCGTCATGCTCTGCCTAGGATCCTTGTTGCATGTTGCATGGCCCTATTCGGCATCATGGACCATCGTAGCCACTGCCTGGTTTCGGGCAGCCATAACTCCTTGCTACTATATTTCTAGCTGTTTCTGACTACATGACTGCGTTTGCAGCGTTGGTGTTATGGTATGGTCCAGTTTTCAGGCAAAATGGATGACGCCCGGGTTTTGGGCTGTCGGGCGTCTGGCAGGGCTCACCGAGAAAACCCTGCCTGCCAGAAAATAGGTGTAGCACTATTTTCTGATTGGCTGGTTAGCTGAGTAACAACTTTTACACTAGTGCGGGGGCCTAGAACTTGGAGGGGTCTCCCATTGTTGCTCATTCTTCATTCATAACTAGTTACTTTCAGTTTTCAGCTACTTTCTGGCGCTAACTCTGGCGCGCGCATTTCTGAGTAACAAACCCAAGGCTTCCAGACTTGGGTTTGTAGCAGACTGAGGGGGCAGCTGACTTCAGCAGCGAGCGTGGAAGCCTGCACGCTGCATCAACAACGCTGCTGCCCCAACCTGCTACCTAGGTTTTCCAACTTGGTATCAGAGCCAGAGCGTAGCACTAGCAGCAGAAGACTGGCGAACAGGTTCCATACAACGCCAGCGGACCCCCATACGCGCCAGTGCAGGGGAACTGCTGCCAGATTTTTTCCGGCAGCATTGACCCGCCTGGTGGCGGCGTCAGATTTTTTCCCATGGCCACTGGACCAGGGGAAATGCTGCCGAAAGTTTTTGGCAGCACTGACCCCCACTCGTGACGCGAGGAGGTGAGCGACAGGCGGCGTCCGACATCTGCGGGCGATGACGCAAGCTGCAACGTCACCCAGGTGCAGTGACTGGCACCAGTAGCAGCCGCAGGCAATAGCAGCGAGCAGTCGCAACAGCACCCAGCAGCAGCTACGTGCAGTAGTAGCAGTAGGCAGAAGCAGCAGCTTGCAGCAGCCTACAGCAGCAGCAGCTCGCAGTAGCAACAGCAGCACCGCGTAGCAGCAGCAGCGGGCAGCAGCAGCCCGCAACAGCAGCCCGCAGCGGCAGCGAGCAGCAGCCGCAGCACGCAGTAGCTGCAGTAGCGTGCGGCAGCAGCGAGCTGTAGATGCTGCTGCAGCGAGCTGCAGTAGCAGCCAGCTGCAGCAGCAGCACCAGCGAGCAGCGGCTGGTAGCTGCCAGCCGCGGCTGCTGCTGCTGCTCGCTACTCACAGCGAGCGGCCACCCGCTGCTGCCAGCGAGCCGTAGCTCACTGCTGCCAAGTGAGCAGCAGCTCGCTGCTCACAACAGACAGCGGGCTGCTGCCCGCTGTGATAGGAAAAAACAGAATAAAAAAAGGAAACATTAAAAATCCCCACCCCCGCAGCTTGCTCCAGCAGCCCGTAGCAGCAGCGAGCAGCAAGCTGCAGCACGCAGCAGCTGCAGCAGCGCGTAGTAGCTGCAGCGAGCTGCAGCAGCCACAGCAATCGCAGCAGCTCACAGCAACAGCAGCTACAACTGCAACTGGAGCAGCGACAGAAGCAGCAACAGCTGTAGCAGCAACAACAGTAGTAGCAAACAGCAGTAGTAGTAGCAGCAGCAACAGCAGCAGGAGCAGCGGCTGAAGTAGCATCAGCAGTCGCAGCAACAGTAGTGGCCCTAATAACCGCCGCTGCTGACGTCAGCACCCCTCTGCTGACGTCACTGCTGACGTCACTGCTGATGTCATCAACAACACAAGAAAAAGGGGGAAGAAAGGAAAGGGGGCAGACCAAAGGGGTGGGTAGAATCCCCACCGCCCCAAGCCACTGCTGACATCAGCAACACAAAAACAAAAAAAACAAAAAAAGGAAACACAAGGGACATCAAACCATGGCTGGTAGCCCAGGCGAGGAGGGGTCCTCCTCTGTTGGGAGGACCCCTACCCCCCCTTTTCTGCAACAACTGTAGCAGTAGCAGCAAGAGCAGTAGCAGCAACAACAGCAGCAGCAGCAGCCACCGCCGCCGACGTCGCAGCAAGAGCAGCAACAACAGCAGCAGTCGCCGCCGCCGCCGTTGTAGCAGCAGCAACAGCAGCTGCTGCAGCAGCAACAGCACCAGCCCACTAGTGTCGTTGGCGGCAACCCTGATCCTCTCGTCGCTCTGCAGCAACCGCTCGCAGCCTTGACGCAGCAGCTGGCAGCGCTGTAGCCAGTAGCCTCCCAGAATGCCACCAGTGCGCCGCCACCATTCGTCCCTCCAGGGCATGCCAGCCCAGCTGTGTCTGCTGCCACATACTACCTGGCACAGCAGCAGACATAGTGCCAGCGGCAGACAGTGCCCTCCGTCCTTGGCCCCACTCTGGGTGTCGGCTGTAGGCAGAAGGACTTTGAGACACCGTCGCTGTCGCTTCAGGCCGGCAAGCAGTTCTGGAGCTGGGAGCTCAGCTTCCGGATCTGGGCACAAGGTGAGGGCCTGTGGGCATACTACACCATCCCTTATGACTCCACCCAGACCGACCAGCTATGTGATGCTGGTCGCGCCGTCCGTGCCCTCCTCCCAGTTGCCCCTCCAACTTCCCGCCTGGCCCTAGAGCCTTTCCTCGGCGACTTCACCTCTGGCGACATCCAAGACCCTGCAGCCGCATGGCACATCCTCACCAGGCCCCACCGCCTGTCCAGTGACGCTGAGATCAGCTGTATGCTCCGAGATTTTAACTCCCTGCACATGGGGGAGACCGAGACAGTCACCGCCTACTGGCAGCGGGCGAAGGACATCCTACGTCGTCTCAGCAGATCTGCTCCACCTCCTCTGTGTGCGCTCCTTACCATCAAGCGCGGCACCACCAGCGTGTACGTGGATGTCTTCGTGCACTACCCCCAGGACATCCTCTCCACCATGGTGGCCCAGGGCACCCTTATGCCCTGGGCATACGAGCTCTTCCTTCGCATTGAGGAAGCTAGCTAGGAGTCCGAGCTCCATCGCACGGAGGCTCTTGCATCACCAGCTGTCGCCTCCCCTGCCGTTGCCTCCGTGGCCGTCGCCTCCCCCACCGTAGCTACCTCATCGCCTTCGGGGAAGAAGAAGAAAAGCTGGAACAAGAAAGGCAAGGGTCCAGTACAACAGCAGCGATATCAGTCGTTGACCGGATCCAGCGGTGGTGGCTCGGTCTACCACAACTGTGGCCAGCCCGGGCACGGGTGGTACACGTGCCCTCTCCCGACAGACGAGGCGCCCGTCATCGCCACCATGCGTCGCCAGCGGGAGCGTCGTCTTGCCTCTGCCGCCGTCGCTGCTGCTGGCCCTGACACGCCTACCTCGTCCAGCAGCTCTACCACTCCGAGAGCTCCGCCTGTCACGCAGACACTCGACTGCAGCAGTACTACCCGCAGCAGTACTTCCCACAGCCGTCGGCGCCTCTGCTTCCTTCGCCGGCTCAGTCCTCCTACTACCTGGGCTCCGGCGCCGTCACTCCGCACTCCGTCTACACTCTTGGGCCGTCCTCTCGTGAGCGTCAGTTGGAGCAGTTCATCGCGCTCCAGCTTGGCCTGCCTCGCCCTCCTCCCCAGGGAAGTGCGAGTTGCGTCACCTCCTGCCCTCCTGCCCAGCCCTACATGACTGAGACTGAGCTGCGGTCGTGTCCCATTTCTTCGTCTGTCTTGTTGTCTCCGGAGGTCTCCTCCATCCCCCTCCTTGACGACATTGTGTGGCAAGACGATTGGCAGTCGCATTTTGCGCCTCCTTCCACCGCCTCCGTGTCCCTCGCTTGCTGCCATGTGACCGTCAGCGATCTGGCGACCCCTGTCCAGGACCCTGCTAACACCTGGATCATCGACTCCAGGGCCACGCATCACATGACGGCCTCTCGTGAGGCCTTCAGTATACTCGGTCCTGTAGGCGATGTCTCTTGTGTGCACACGGGTTCCGGACAAGTGTTGCCTATCCGTGGTATCAGCGTCGTTCGTTTCCGTGGTCCTACCGGCGACGTCTTTCTGACCGATGTCCTCTTCGTCCCTGGTCGTGAGCTCAACCTCCTATCCGTGACTGCCCTTGATCGCATGAGCATGGAAGTTGCACACTCGCGTGGTGTCGGCATTGTGTCGTTGTGTCCGTCTGGTCTTGTCGTACTGCACGCCACCGCCCGTGGCAACCTCTGGCATGTTCCTCGCCTCTCCTCTTCTCCTCCCGTCTCCTCCCCGTCGGCCGCCATAGGCCATGTGTTCGTCACCAGTACGCTTTCTCCTCACCACACCCGCCTCCGGCACCGCGGCCTTTGCCACGTCCACTCTACCGCCATAGAGAGCATGCTCCGAACCCAGCCGGGCAAGGGCCTTCACCCGGAGACTTTCCCTCTCCCGTGTCCCACTGAGTGCATTGACTACACTCAGGGGAAGATGCACCGGTCCACGTACCCCTTGTCTTCCTCCCGTGCATCCACGCCTCTCAACCTTGTCCACTCGGACGTCATGGGCCCTCTCCCCACCGAGTCCGTCAATGAGCATGGCCGCTATGACCTCACCCTTACGGACGACTACTCTCGCTACCCCTGGGTCTTCTGCCTCTGGCAGAAAAGCGATGTCGCCCGAGTCATTCAGGAATGGCTTGTCCTCGCGGAGCGCGAGTGTGGCCGCTCTCTTTGCCGCTTTTGCTCCGATCGTGGTGGAGAGTACATGGGTGAGGCCACGACCTTTCTTGCCTCCCGCGGGATCCACCATGAGACGTCTGCGCCCTACACACCCGCCCAGATTGGCGTCTCCAAACGGTGGCACCGTACCATGGCCGACGCCGTCCGCACCATGCGGGTCGAATCCGGTCTCTCCGATGGCTTCTATCTTGAAGCCATGGCCTACATGAGTTGGGTCTGGAACCGGATTCCCCACGGTCCCCTTCCTCGCCAGTCCACGCCATACCAGCACTGGTGCGGTCGCCGCGCTAACCTCTGCCCGGCTCGCGTCTAGGGCTGCGTGGCCGTCGTGTGGCTGCCTGCCCCACAGCAGGGCGGCAAGCTTGCCCCCCGCGGACGGCCCTGCACCTTCCTTGGTGTGTCTCGTCAGTCCAAAGCCTGGCGCATCTGGGACCCATCCCGACACTCCATCGTCGAGTCCCGCGATGTCCTCTTCTTCGAGGACCTATTTCCCCGCGACCTCATCCGCTCTGGCTCGTCCGTGTCCCACCTGTTGCCTGGGGGAGTGGTGAGTCCGTCCTCCTTCCTGTCGCTTCCGGGTGACACATCACTCCGTCCCTCTGAGCCGACAGCCCCTGTTGCGTCCTGTGGCCCCCCCGGGCCAGCTGTTCCAACCGCGTCCGCTGGCCCCTCCGAGCCAGCTGCTCCCGTCGTGTCCGCTGGCCCCTCCGGACCAGCTGCCCCAGTCACGTCCGCTGACCCCTCCGAACCGGCAGCCCCAGTCGCGTCCGCTTACCCCTCCGAGCCGACAGCCCCAGTCGATTCCGATGGCCGCTCCGGGCCGACAGCCCCAGTCATGTCCACCGGCCCCTCTGGGCCTGCATCTCCTGTCGCGTCCGCTGGCCCCTCCGGACCACCTGCCCCAGCCGCGTCCGCTGGCCCCTCCAGGCCGGCAGCCCCAGTCGCGTCCGCTGGCTCCCCCAGGCCAGTAGCCCCGTCCGGCTCCGTTGGCCCGTCGGACTCAGTGTTGTCTCCTGCCCGACCGCGCTACACACGCGGCCAAAGTAGCAGCCTCCGACCTCGGCCGACAGTGAGCGCGCAGACCGTCGTACCACATTCCTTGGCGCCTCGACCCCCTGTGACTCCACGTGTCTCCTCCACTCCCACGGTCATGAGTGGGGACCCTGGCACAAAGGCTCTCGGCCTGACCACTTCGGCCATCATTGCAGACCTTCATCCGGGCTCTGCATTGGGCTACGCCATGCTTCATCACGAGCATCGGCATGCTGTTGTGGCTGCACTCGCCCGCATCCCACCTAGAGCTCGTGATGCACACGCCCTCTCAGCCCGGTCCACAGCATACCCGGAGGACCAAGCCACCCTACGTGAGGCTCGAGCCTCTCCTAAGGCCACACATTGGGATGCTGCCTGCGCCGAGGAGCTCACTGCTATCCGGTAGCACCACGTGTATGACCTCGTTGACCTCCCTCCAGGTCGGAAGGCCATTGGTGCCAAGTGGGTCTTTCGGCGCAAGTGGAAGCCTGACGGGTCCCTGGACAAGTACAAGGCCCGCCTCACAGCAAAGGGGTTTGCTCAGGTCCCTTGGATCGATTACGACCAGATTTTCGCCCCAGTTGGTCGGTTCTCCACTAGCCGGGTGCTCTTCAGCCTGGTTGCCCAGCATAGGTGCATCAGATGGACGTGAGCAACGCATTCCTCCATGGCTCACTGGAAGGTGAGGAGCTCTACATGGTGCAGCCCCTAGGCTTCGACGACGGCACTAGGAGAGTTTGGCGGCTACGAAAGGCCCTGTATGGCCTGAAGCAGTCGTCTCGGTGCAGGAACCAGGAGATCAGCAGCACGCTTCTTCGTGGTGGCCTCCAGCGCAGCACCGCTCACCCCGCACTATTCGTCAGCCCGCGAGGTCAGACCTTCACCGCAGTTCTGGTCTATGTCGACGATCTTCTCATTGCGTCGCCACACACGGCCGCCATCCAGCGTGTCAAGGACCTACTGCACGTCGCCTACCAGATGAAGGATCTCGGGTCTGCCCGAGTCTTCCTGGGCATGGAGCTCGAGCATGATCGCTCCCA
>SZWC01018841.1:4933-50818 GCA_023375785.1 Penium margaritaceum | reverse complement strand
CCCCCCCCCCCCCCCCCCCCCCCCCCGCGCCCCCATCCCCCCATCCCCTGTGGGGGGTGGGGGCGCATTGCTCCGTCGATGACGAGAAATGCCACATTCCGCAAAATCTTTTGCCAGACAGAACGAGAACTCAAATGCATAGGCGTGGGTCAATAGCTCCCTTTCAATCTTGTGGAACACTCCGATCAACAGCTCCCTTGAAACAAGCTGTGATACGAACAGAACCACACGAAACTTCTTCTGAAGGCGGGCACCAAGCTGTAAGGTCGATGGCTCCCTTCCGGACCAACCTCGGTAAGAGCGGGGCAAATGAACACTTCAGGGCTGGTTTGGTTTCGGAAGCGGTCCTACTCGGATTCCGAGTCGGATTCGCAATCAGGGTGCGGTTCCGCTCGGATTCCGACTTCGAACAAGTCGGATCCGAATTCGCCATCCGCGGACAGCGCCGACGGCTGAAGTAACCCTCCAACCGGACGTCTGAGTTCGAACTGGGTCATGAGAAGATCTAGCGACGGTGGATCCGAGTCTTCTTCTCCCGCGGCAACTCGGTCGAATCAAAACAGACCCTCAATTCTGAGCTCGATTTAACAGAGTCATTTTTTCATTTGGCCATGTTTTTGAAGATCCTTATACAACTGGCCGCGGCAGAGCATCGTGATCCAAATTGGATTTGCTCCCTATCAGATTTGCCATAATTGACTGCGCTCATCAGCCTCCCTTACTGTTTAATCCATATTCAAGCACGAGCCGGCTCCTCCTTTCAAATGTGGCCATGAAGAACGCCGCCAGGTAAAGGATTGCGTGAGCAAGCAATATTGACAAAACATACCCCGTAAAAACAGTGTGATCTCTTAAATCCATTCTTAGTATTGAAAATGTGCAAAAATGTACACGAAAGATAAATAACGTACCTTCAAGGATGTAACAAGACTGAAAGAAATAAAATTAAAAAAATCAACTATATTTAGATTTTTAAAGGAATTCAAAGCATCTTCTAACCTAGAATGGCTGATAAACATAAACATGTAATTGATTTCCCTTCAATTGGTTGGAACATTAATAAACCTAATCTGTAAAAAAAACATGTTAACTCTGAATTTATAATAAATTATTTTTTTCTCAGTTATCAGATTATTTTTTTGAGGTATCTTGTTCATGTATTCCATCAAATTAACATAAAAATTGGAAACCTCACAAAAGTAATTTTCGTTCAAATTTGGATATAATTACATATCTATACGTCTTTTTTAAAGCGAAAACTGGTTCAATACATATTAAAATATAACAAAACAATTAACAAATCGATAATTTGCGTTTTGATTTAAATTCATAATATAATTAATTTTCCCAAAGAGGAAATTATAACAAAATTATGTAAATGTTTTTATCTATATTTTAAGTATTACTTGTGCCTCTTTTTGCTTAGAATTTGAAGTATCACGCCTCTTTGGATGCATAACTTTTTTTAAGCTAGTTCCATTTTGAATCATGATTTGAGATAAGCTATAATTATATTTGTAACATTCTGTCTTTTGAACGATAATTATTTATATTTGTTTATAGATGAAAGCAAAGAAGACATAAGGGATATAAGTTCATCTTAGAGAAATGTATGAGATGATAAAGAAGGAAACTCTTCTTAGTTATTAAATAATTTTAGGCACACATTTATCATGAAGAAAATTAAACCCAATTTAATTACCCTATGAAGGGAAAATGACCATATTTTAATTTACATCACCTATTCCAGGTTACAAGATTATTTGAAGGACTTTAACATTCTAAATTTAGTTTCATTTCATCTTAACATTTTGTTTCTATTTCTCTATCTCTTGTAGCATGTTTAAAGATGAAATTTTCACCTTAAGTGTACATCTTTGTACATTTCAATACTGCTGATGGCTTTAGGAGATAACCGAGTTTTTACAAGGCTTGTTTTGTCAATATCCCTTGCTCGTGCGATCCTTTTCCCGTCGACCGTCTTAATAGCCACATTTGAAAGGAGGAGCCAGCGCACGCTTGAAAAGGGCTAAAGTAGTAAGGGAGGCTGCATAGCGCAGTCAATTATGGCCAAATCTGATGGGGAGCGAGACTTTATGGCCAATATGGATGACGACGCCGAGTTGCGGCCAGTTTGCAAAGAATCTTAAAAAACATGGCACAAAAAACATGACTATCCCACACTATCGGCAGGAGCTTTGGCGAGGAGCTTCGCAATCCCCAAGAGATGGTTACAACGACGCAAGAACCCATTCAAAAAGTTAAAGATAGAAGCCGAGACTGCCGGCCCCTAATTCAATCTACATGGTAGCATTCTAGATGGCTTGGAAACGTCTACCATACCACATTGTGAGGTGTGTTTTTTAAAGATATACATGAGGGCATTTGTTAATGGTGCATCAAAGTCCCCCATTATCCAGGGCTCCCCCCATTGACCTTGGAACCATGGCCTATGTTTTGTGATGTGCGTTGAAGATGACGGTGAATGCCGAAGTGGCGGAGGCAAAACGATCCAGGATGGAACCTCTAAGGCCAAGCCTGCCAATACCGAATCAAAACCAAGTGAAGCCGATAAAAAATCACCAATGTTGCAACTTCTGGAAGGGAGCTCAGTTGGAGGGATTTTCTGCCTAGACCATCTGAAAAATCCCAAAAAAAAAGCTTCTAACATGCGAAAAATATAATGAAATCAATTCGATTGCATGGGTTTCAGAAATTCAAATGAAAGCTTTAATTGAACGTCTTCTTCAACATGAATGTCTTAAGTGATCTTTCCCACTAAACACAACATAATTCATGTCACATAAGTTTCGTTTCTCACCAAGAACTATGCTAGCTGCTAAGCTGCATGTTTTGATGAGCTTTTTGCATGTTTCCAATGCTATACAAATTTGCTCAAAATAAATAATCAATCCAATCAATCCCTCTTCCCAATAAAAATTAAAAAACACTAAAGAATAAATCTCAACAGCAAAGCCTTGATTCACCCCCAGAATTATTGAAAGTGGAAAAAAACATAAGCACATGATTTAAAGCTAAATAAATTCATAATGACCAAACTTATTCTACAAATTACGCAAAATAATCAAAAATTCACAACACTAAAAACTATAAAATTACAAACACATCCACTCTCCTCACGTTTTATGTCTCATGCAAGAAAATGATGTGAAGTTGAAGGAAACGTTTTGGTGCGTGATAGGTCATTCTTTGATGGAAAAGATAATTTGCATTTGAAAATGGCTGATAATTTTAAAAAAGTGGGTACTTGCATCATAAAGAGAATATGTAGAAAATTGAAGTAGAGAATGAGGGAAACTTGAGTTTCTGAGATCTTGAATGTTGTTGTGAGATTCTAGTTTAAAATTATCACCGATGAATTCTAAAAGTGAAATTATTAAGAAGAATTCTAAAGGTGAAATTCTAAGGGTGAAATTACAAGTTGAAATTTTCTTAACATTAAGAACACTAAGGGGCCACAAAAAATGAAACAAATCCACAGTTCACAATACTTCTATCTCCACACATGGAAAGTGGTCAAACGTATCAGAAACATACGTTTTGTCTCATTGGATGCGATAGTAAGTAATCATATTGAATCAAATTTTAAATTTAACAAATGACAATTCAAGGGATCTTCTACGTTTGGGACTATACAACTCCCCTTCTTCCAAAACAATTGAGGGAAAACAAAAGATAAAAACAGATTGAAAGGGTTATAAATGGAAAGAGAAAAATTTATCTAATCCAGAAACCTTCTTGAATGAAAAATATGTGGTCGAAAGAAGCATAAACAATACTCCATAGGTCAACCTGCGTAAATATGTTAAGGATTACGCACGATGGAACATATGTTTAAGGATAAAAATACAAACTGTGTTGTGGACGGAGTATTTTATGATTGTAACCTAACATACACGCTTGTAAGAAATAAAACCTTCAAGGAATAGGAAAATAGGTCTCATTAACTTAGAACAGCAACCTAAGATAAGGTTAATCAATTTTGTTTACTACCATTACAGATGTTTGCTTGCAAACTTAAGCATGTTGTAATAACCAATGTCGTGTTCACTATGTCTAATGTTTTTAACTATATTTCTTAAACAATTCTTGATTCCTTAAACATACTTTAGAAATTTATTCTCTCACGATGCGCAACTGTTTCCATTAGATATAAGTAAAAGGTATGTTTCTCAAACGTGATAAAATTTTAATGATTAATGCCAGCCTTATACGTTTTTGCATTATGGTGAACGTTGTGGAGTTCAATTCAGACTTAGCAATCAGTTTCTGAACCATCTCAATCAAGAAATGTGTCTAATTTTTTTTATAGCAGTTGTAAAGTCGTCCAATTCATACAATTTGTTTTGCTGTTACGTAACAGCAAACAAATGTATATATGGAAAGTAGTTGATAACCAGATGTGAATGTTGTTGAATTGTTTTTACAATTCCACCATAGAGTTTTCAAAAAATCCTCACATATGTCATTTAGAACCAAAAGTAAAACATCATGTTGATTAGTAATGATTGTGGTTTTGTTTTAAGATTCAAACTTAGTATTGTAATTACGTTTTACTCTTTTAGAACGAATTGACCACTACTTTTATTGCATCAAACCCTTCTTTTGTGACAACAAAGCTGCTACCTGGAGGATTTTGACGACGAAACTATGGGCCAAGGTACAAGTTGGAGTGGGGAGAAGGGTTTGGTAGACCTCCATTTACAACTTGGAGACATGTTTCAAATTCAATATTAGTTTGGGACATAAATTTTCATGTTTTGCCACGAGATGTACCTCAAAACATGTTTTGCAACCTCATCATCTACAAAACGTCCACTTTTATTGGTATTTTCTAGCTCTCAAACATCATGCAAATTGCATATTGCATCGTGATTGCATTCATTTCTGGTAGATGAAGAAATAGATTCGTTTTAATACTATAGAATCATTTCTTAATGAGATGCCAAAATCGTCTATTTTTCTGGTAAATGAAATTCACAATTATTGATTTCATTTGTTTACTTAATTTTTGATATCATACTACTCAGTCAACGTAATGAAATAATTGGCTCCTTCAATTTGGTCTTTTATGATATTGTGGTGTAGATGATCGATACAAAAGCAAAATATTAAAAGTTGATATTGCACTGGCTTGTTGTAAACACTTGTTCAACCATAAAAATTAGATATTTATGCAACACATAATTCACGACTTGTCCATACCAAGATTTTGACATACACACAAAAAGGCTTGATGGGTTGCCATGTATTCAAGGGAAAGAACTATAATGGATGCATTCAATGAAAAATTCTATTATACATTTCTCAATGATGTCTATAAATCACAAATGTTGTTCGCTCGTTTTACTGCTCGAATATTTGAATGGTTCCCTTCAACATTTGCTTTTGATACAATGTAGGGTATTAAGAACGATGGTCTTTCAGTTTTGAAGGTAATTCCAAAGGATCTACATTGTGGATTATAACATAACATTACTCCTTTGAAGATATCATTTTGGTGTGTTGAAGTAAAAAATGTACAAGTTCATTATTTCTTGTATTCTAGGTTGCCTGATGGAAGATTTGATTTGCATTTCCATCTATGGAAATTCTTGTCACACAAAGTCTTGAATTAGCTTGTCACAAATTGCAATATAATTCAAGGAATGAAATCTAGCGAAGGACCGTACATTGGTTGACTCTTTGGAACATCCTATTTTTTAAACAAATCCTTTATTAAGAAGACAAATTTCTATTAATTCAATAAATTGCAAATCAACATTGGAATTATTCGAAATTCAAATATAGCTTCCACAACATTGTTTTAAGAAATAGATGTATGAATTTCATCCTTTTAGTATTGGAAGTATTCTTTCATGAGTTTTTCAACTACTAAATCGCTATAGAAGTGGTCTTTTGGAATAATTTTTCCTAAACCCTTCATTCTTCCCTTCTATGTTAAGAACCCAAAATCATTGTTTTTAATCATATTTTCATTGCTAGCCTTTCTAAAAAACCTTATTCAAAATTAAAGGAGATTAAACACCTCTTTTACGTGAGCAACTTCCTCATCTAAACAAGTTTAGTTTCTAAATGAATTTGCATAAGGCTTGTATAGGTTTCAATCTGCTCATTGATCGCATAAAACATTCCTACAACATGATAAGAATGATGATGTTGATGCTACCAATTCGTGTATTCTCCATTAAATCCTTACTTATTCAATTGTCTCTCTGGTGTCTAGTTCTTATATTTGATAAAAAGGTTATTTTCAAAACTGATACTTAAAATGGCGGGAAGAAGTTTTTATATGAGGCCGTTTCAGTTTTGAAAATCGTTTACTTTGCAAATGATGTCACTAAAAAAGATGATTTCTTAAAAACTTCACCATGTATATTGTTGAATTGCATACACAAGCATGTAACCTTACTTTTTGCACGAACTTGCTCATGTAAATTCTTTAAAAGAATTTATTAAAGTTTTTAGAGTTTATTAGAATTGTTTTAGAATAAATTATCTTTCGAAGTTTAGTTGATCAGCTCCATGATATTTGTAATAGACGTGGTCTCTTTTGCGACTCACTTCTGAACCTAAAACTTAGGCCCTCAGAAAGTGTCGTTTAAGGAGGGGCAAATGGTTGCCTCAGCCATTCTAGCTGACATGAAACGTGTCACATAGTCGTCACAGGGCATGGAAACAAAACAATAATCCTCCCCTAATTGGTACACGTGGCATTGCCACGCTTGAACAGGTTCCTAGCGCTAAGCTAGGAGAGGAACAAGAGTGGCACGATGGATTTTCCATCGTGGCATTCCTTTCTCTTAGAATCCAACCACGGATGTCTTCTGATAGAGGTGACACATACTGCGCCTATTTTTCTGGTTAAGCTGGCGTAGTCGGTTTTGAAATCGGAGGAGCTTGCAAGAAGTTAGAATTTTTTCTCTCAAACATTTGCTGGATCAACGGCGAAGAGTTTCTCTGCTTGTACAGGCTTGATTTATTTCTGGCATCCACGTCCAAGGGGAAAATGGACGCTAGAACTATGAACTATTGTGTGCTGCATGCACAATAGGGCTGTGCATGCCTGCTGACCCAGACTAGTCAATACATGTGTAGTGCGGCTATGCATTGCTGGGTTCTAGGCTAGGTCCAGTCAGGGTGGGGCTACACCTGACAAGGCAGTTTGGACCGCCCTTCGTCACCTGCTGCCTCAACGCCACTCAACAACAGCATGCAAGGCCTAGAGTGGGGACCGCTCTGCATCAACGTATGCATGAATGACACAACACTACGTCACAGCATGCATGCATGAGTCATCAGCCACATGGAAAGCCACAAGTGGGGAATGCTCTGCATTAGCACAGCCATGCACATCTCAACCGCAGGAGCTAATGAGGGGGCTACTGCCTAAAGGAAGATTCCCAGGCTAGGAATCTTCCCACCTATAAGCGGAAGCTTCCATCACCCTGGACAGCTGACAACTTCCCAACAGCCTGTTATAAAAGGTGGCCAGCTTGGCAGTCTTCATTCAACAACTCAGTCATCACCAAGCTTTCCGCCTGCAGTCAACCACAGCAGCCTCCACCACTTCTAGACATCACCTGAGGCCAATACTTTACAGACACTCTTCTCAAGACCCCAGTAAGCCTGGCATCAGTGTTCCAGCCTAGGCATGAGGACGCCCCTGACTAATTGAAGGCCTAATTACCTTAAAGCGGTGGCCAAACTATGTTCAAGACCCAAGCTACTTGCAAGAGCTATCTTGCTAGACGTTGCCCACCTATGGTCCAGGATCTGTTTCTAGGCATAAACGTGTGCAGTTAGTCTTTAGCTGAGGTGTGTTTGCTGTATTCTTTCTTTTATTATTTTTGTGATCAACTACAGTCATTCGGTCCCAGAGTTCTCCTAGTTCTAGCTTTCTACTCTATTTTTTGTTGCTCTCTAAGCACAACGGTCCCAGCAGCAAGGAACCTAGCCCTTGCTACACCCCACAAACATCAACATGGTATCAGAACAAGGTCATTGCTGACAGCATCTACCGTGTGATTCCTACCTAGGTGTGTTCAAGAGGAGCTCTGGAATCCAGTCGCCTACGCCAGTGAGTAACTGACGTCTTCAATCGCCGAAGGTGGGATCTAGCCTGCAAACGTTTGAGGCAATGCGGGTAACATGAGCAATGTGGAGATGGAAAATCCAGGTTCAAACTGTCCACCTCTTGATGAAATTCTGTCCTACATGGTTTGCGCATAGGGCATGATTAGGGTCGCCATGTGGCAGAGCATGTAGAAGGTAAGGCAAAAGAAGCACAATACTTGGCGGATGAAGAAAGCACATGGTGCAACAAGAACCAACTCTGCGCCAAGCTATGGAGCAAGAGACAATGGCATTGAGGCAGCAACTACGTGCACAAGAGCTACACTGCTAGTAGGAGCAGCTCAAATGTGATTCCAAGTTGAATGAGCTTCAGCAACAGATGGCATGGTTACAATAAAAGAACCAGCTCAAGCACCAACGCCTCAGACATACATAAGGCAATCACATCCAACAGTGTAGCCCGTGTTCCCGGCGCAACAGATTGCAGCAAAGGTGCATCAGGGTCACTCAACTAACCCAACATCACCAACACAAAGAGATGGGTACCAGAGGTTACACGACATTCTACCAGCAGCATCAGCCTTTCGGCAACAGCACAAGATCAAGATTGACCAATTCCATGGCAAGAATTTCCCGCACTAGGCCCACAAGTTCGAACAAGTGGCCTAGATTCACAGCATCAAGAAGTGTTACATTGTTTATTACATTCCTCCTCCCCCACGATCTCCACCACACATCGTGTAAAAGTTTAACTACTTCACGAAAGCTGCATATATGGTGCTTGAAAACCAGCTAAGCCCTCACATTCAGTAAGCCATTCACATGTACGAGGCAACAGCTGAGCCATCCAAACATGCATGGTCCTATCCGCTACGGACCTACATGTCATGCGACTCCACTTTCAAGTCTCATCTCCTCACAGAGCACTCCCACATCAGCCTTATCAGCTTCGGTGACATTAAGAGCTACAAAAAGAAGGCAAAATTGCTCTAGAACCAACTTGTAATCACACAAGCACCCATCTCTGAGCCTATCTTCGTGACCCTCCTACTCAACGGACTCACTAAAGACGAGGATGGCATAAAGAAAGTTCTCAAATTCAAGCATGAAGCAGAACTGATAGAGGCATACGTCTACAAGATGCTATGAACAGAGCAGAGAGACCGCCAACTCACAAGGGGAAAAGCTCGCATTTTAAGCAACCTAGCTTACCGGTATGAAGGAGAGAAGAGCACGTCTCACTCCGTGTTGAACAGCCATGTAGTGAGGAAATCAGCGTACTCCCATGAGTCGAAGCGCTCCCTCACAAAGGGAATCACACGCAATGCCATAGGCCAGCTGACCAGATGAATTCCTGATATCACGTGCCATTATTGCAAGAAGAAAGGGCACGTGAAGAAAGAATGCTTCAAGAGGTTCCACGATGAGGAGAAAGGGAGGATGTAGAGCAACTTCAAAGGAAAGGAGCGAGGGGGAGAGGAGGAGAGAGGAGGAGAAAAGAGTAAAAAGGGCAGTCAAGAGTCTGAAAAGATG
Source organism: Penium margaritaceum (assembly GCA_023375785.1). NCBI lineage: Eukaryota > Viridiplantae > Streptophyta > Zygnematophyceae > Desmidiales > Peniaceae > Penium > Penium margaritaceum. The sequence continues at coordinate 41,188 of SZWC01018841.1, read as the reverse complement.
CCAAAGGAGGAAGGAAAAGGGCAGTAGTTTGATTGCATATCATGTGTGTTCCAGCTCCCAGATAGTCAGAGAAACAGGCTGGTTTTCTTGCCGTATGTTTGGTACCTAGACAACGGATGTACCTTGCACATCATGTACCACAAATCCTACCTCCACAACTACGAGCCTTCAGATCGGAGCTGTGTGGAAGTCGCCAACAAAAAGCAAGTTCCCATGCTCAGCAAGGGCATGATGACCGTGACAGGGTATGATGGAGCACATGTCAAGTTTGGCAACGTTCTCTACATACTTGACATTTCCGTTAACCACCATCCCTCTAACAACTCATGAAGAGATGATCTCGCGTCATTAGTAATGGCAAGCATGTCACGCTAAAAAGCCATGAAGGAAGAACCTTTACAGAAGGTCAACTCCTTCCCCATGTCATGATTGAGCTGGACTTCAGCGCATTTGCTCAAGATGAAACAGATTCCCGATTTGCAGCAGCAAGTCTACACCACCCTCCAAGTGCAGATGCTGTAGTGTGGCACAAGAGGCTTGACCACATCATTAATCAGTTGGTGTAATCCATGGTAATGAAGGGCCTTGTCAATGGCCTCGACATGAAGAAAAGTGGCCAAGGCAGAACTGACCCTTGTGAGGACTGCGTTCGTGCCATTTTGCCACGACAAATGTTCCCTCCTGCAAGTAAGTGCAACATCAGCCTAAACCTGAGACTTGTTCACAGCGACATCTGTGGACCGCTCGCCTCAGCAACAGTCTACGGTGGACACCATTACTTCTTCATCTTTGTGCATGATGCGACCTGTTTTCTTTGGAGCTACCATCTCCAAACCAGAGATGAAGCACCAACCTACTTCTTCAAATGGCTGGCAATGGCAAAGAGGCAAAACAAAAAGAAGCTGCAAGTCCTACGATCTGACAGTGCTGGCAATTACACAAGCACAGAATTCATGTCGTAGCCGTAGGGAATGAGCATCTTGCAGCAGTTGTACACACCATATACCATGTATCAGAATGGTGTCGCAGTAAGGGCAAATCGCATTTTTCAGGAGACATTCAAATCAATGCTGCTAGGAGCACATTTGGACAACTCCTGGTGGCCATATTCTTTGAGGAAAGCAGTTTTGGTGCGGAATCATGTGCCGCACACGGCCTTACCAGACATGAATCCATTTTATGTATGGCATGATTGCAAGCCAAACATCACCATGCCTCGAACATTTGGATGCATGGCGCTTCTTCACGTCCCAAAGGAACATTGCAGAAAGCTTGCAAACAAAGCAGTTGGGGGCATCTTTGTCGGTCAAAGCTCCAACATGAAAGGTTGGGAAATCTACGACATTGACACCCACCATATCATCACCAGTCTTGATGCTACTTTCTTTGAGAATCCGACACGTCAAGGGTGGAAACTAAGCGCTCGACCACCCCAGACCTCCTTGAGTCATTCTAGGACTCATTTGTGGAGTCAACCAAAGACGAAGCAGCAGATGTGATTCACTCACCACGACAGATCTAGATCAGGGGAGTGAAGAGGCGGTGCGCACAAGTGGACCCATCGCGGCTGACAAAGACACACGCGTCGCCACTGACCAGGAGATGGGCATAGTAAGCCATGGCGAACGCCATCCCGTGGTGATGCAAGATGGTGCGGAGGCGATGAGGCTGAAAAAGGACAACGGCAGTGTCAAACGCTTGCCCTTCACGTGCCTCCTGTAGCACCAGATGGAAGAACAGCACAAGGAGTATGGAACAGAATACGACATGGCGATAATAGCATACACGGTGTATGCTGAGAATGATGAGGTACATGCTGACCTTACAACAATGCATCTGACAGCTCTACTTTCGAAGGCCTCATCTATAGTACAACCCGAGCCAAAGTCACTCAAGGAAGCACGAGCAGGCGAGTTTGCAGAAGAATGGAAAGTAGCGCTAGATGTAGAATACAACAACCTCATTTAGCAAGGAACTTGGGAGCTAATAGAGCTACCACCTGGCTCAAGGCCAGTTGGTGTGAAGTGGGTGTTCAGCATGAAGACGAAGGAAGATGGTAGCATGGACAAATTCAAAGCGTGCCCGGTTGCGAAGGGATTCTTCTAGGTTAAAGGAAAGGATTTATTCGAAGACGTTATACCAAAGCGTGTATCATGCTTGCCATTGCAGTAGTCAAAGACTATGAGGTGTACTAGCTTTCCACAAGAATGCCTTTCTGCATGGAGAAATGGAAACCACCATCTACATGAAGCAGCCGAAAGGGTCTGATGATGGCAGCGGATGAAAATGCAAGTTCTTCAAGAGGCTGTATGGGTTCAAATAGAGTCCGCAACTTTGGTACCACAAGCTGCAAAGCCTCCTTGAATTGTTGGACTTTCATCCACCAGCCTACAACGATTTTTTGTATCTACATCGACCACCTGAAACAAACGTCTAGACTACTACAAAATTGTCTATGTCGACAATATCCTAACCAGAATTCATCCTCGCAACTGCTTGTGTAATGGGAAAAGAGGTCAATGTGACACTGATGCCTAGCTTTGAGTACTACCTTGGAATGAACATCAAACGCGATCGTACATCACGCACGCTCAAGTTGTCACAGTAGTCTTATGCAACAAAAGTCTTTGAACGGTTTTACATCCCAAATCGTCATGTTCCAACTCCCCTAACACAGCAACAGCTGATTGATCAAGGACCAAGGGGGAGAAATGAGACTGAATATTGCAGAAGAGTTGGTTCTCTCATACATGCTGCATGCTGCAGACGACTGGATTTGCTGCTTGCATTGAGCAACCTGTGAAAGGGGTTGCAAGAAGCTAGACCATGCCCTTGCGTTCATCTGGACTACCATAGACACGAGGTTGGTCTTTGGATCGTCAAGAAACTTGGAGCTGAGCTGTATGTGGATGCAAATTTTGGCGGTACAGAGGAAGACCGTCGAAGCACCACAAGATTTGTTTGTCTTCTGGCCAGAACGGTAGTCTTGTGGTCGAGTAAAAGGAAAACTATCATCACCCGAGGTCAGCTGAAGATGAGTATGTTGCAGCAACATCAGCAGCTCATGAGGTTTTTACCTTAGAAACCTCCTTGATGCCATTAGCTTCCCGTAGCACAACCGGACCAAAATTTACTTCGACAACAAATCGGCTATCAACCTTGCAAACTCGACAAAATTTCATGGGTGGACGAAGCACATTAACATCCATGGGAACTGGATTTTCTCAAAGGTGATCAACCACACGGTCATCCTTAAGAACGTCCCAAGAAGCACGCAAGCAGCAGATTTCTTGACCATAAGTTTCCCAAAGGACATTTTCAGAGGTGCATGGAGCAATGTGGACTTACGCATAGTGCCCACTCGTAGTATCCCCTGTATTAGGGCAACCTGAGTATTATGCGGCGGTTGAACATGAGTGCCAACGCCATCGACAATCTCTGCAAACAGAAGAATGGAGGTTCCTGCCTCATGGTGCATGTGTTAATTTTGTGGAGCATGAGACTGAGAATTAGAGCCGTGAATAAAATTCACTTATAGCAAAAAATTCCCAAGCAGTAGTTTGAGTTCTTTCATCGCCAAAAAATTCAGTCACACTCAGTGTCACCATGAAATCTAAAAAATTCACACCTGTCTTCCCTTAGCAGCCTTCTACGAAAAACATCTTTTACTCCCAGCCAATCAGTAGCTTCAACCACCCACTTCAGTCCACTACTTTGTTAAGAGACGTACTTCAGTCTCCTACGTTTCTGGAAAACCCTTCCTCCAAAGAGCCATATTAGTCGTCAAATTCGGCAGAGTGGATGAGGAAAACAAAATGAAAAAGGGATCGCGAGAGAATTATTCGCGAGAAGGGGGTGTGTGGGGAGCAGCGGTTGCAGCAACCGAGCGGAGCAAGGCCTCGCTGCAGAGAAGGTGCAATGAAAGCAAAGGGGGGGGCAAGCTGCTAGAGTGGCAAGTGCGGTAGCAAGCGGCTGGCCTGCCGTGACTATAGGCTTGGCAGCAAAGCTGCCTGTGGTTGTGGCAGGCAGTAAGAGCGAGAAATCCCGCAAGCAAGTGATTGATCTCGCAAAAAGGGGAGCGCGCTTGCTCGCAATCTTGCTTGTAAATCGAGTGGCGAGCGAGGTCACCACTCCTAAGTGAGCTTGCAAGCCCCCCACAACTACAAGACGGAACCTCACAAAAGAGCCAGAAAGGACAAAGCGGCTAGGAGGAAAAGGATGAACGGCAAGAGGAGAAGTTCAGAGCGCACTTGGTGAGCAGTTTAGCAGTAGTGGACGAGTCTCCAAGTGTGCGACGATCAAGTTGTTGAACCCCAAATCTAGCTACAACAACCAAGATTGCACATGTTCCGAGTGAAGCTATGGAGATTCGAATTCGCATGCGTGAGGGCAAAAATGCAGTCAGCAATACTGCAGCTGCCATTTATACCTTCGCACCAGTCCCTGGACGTGAGGGGGATAGGAGAATTTTTTTTCTTCTCTCCCAGCGACTCCTCTAGCCACCAGAAAGCAGTAGAGAAGCCTCCAAGCGAAGGACAAGTCAACCAGAGCGCCTGTCCATGCAACAGCATGCACCGAAAATGCCCCTACATGTTTTCTTGTAGAAGAAGTCCTTGAAATTCTTTTGAGTCGACTTGAGACGCCACCAAACATTTTTGTGATGGCATAAATAGCAAACAAAAGCCCAGCAACAACCCCTCGAACCTGGAAACTACCCACAAGGAACCATGATCGTGGCTGTCAAAGACAAGCAGGTTGGTTTTGAGCACGAGAGCAATGAAAAGCCTCTTCTCAATATGTTTGACATCGAGGAAGGAGTAGAAATTTCTTCAAACATCGAAACCCTCTGGGAGACAACCAATATCACCAATTTCTTCATAGGCAACAAGTAAAAATATTTCGTACAAAAATCAAGGGGGAGTGTTAAAGATGGTGATTCTTGCGCTTGTTTTTCTGGTTCTCTGCAAAATTCCAGAGTTCAATAGCGGAGATTTTATTTGCTTTTACGGACCGTATTTATTTTTGGCATCCCGGTCCAAGGGAGGAATAGACATTTGAGGTGTAAAATACTATGTGCTGCGTGCACAACAGGTCTGTGCATGCATGTTGACCCAAACTATTCAGCAGCTGTGTAGTGCGGCTATGCACTGCTGGGTTCTAGGCTAGGTCTAGTCAGGGTGGGGCTACACCTGACTGGGCACNTTCTCTACAAAATTCCAGAGTTCAATAACAGAGATTTTATTTGCTTTTACGGACCGTATTTATTTTTGGCATCCCGGTCCAAGGGAGGAATAGACATTTGAGGTGTAAAATACTATGTGCTGCGTGCACAACAGGTCTGTGCATGCATGTTGACCCAAACTATTCAGCAGCTGTGTAGTGCGGCTATGCACTGCTGGGTTCTAGGCTAGGTCTAGTCAGGGTGGGGCTACACCTGACTGGGCACTGTGGACCGCCCTCCATCACTTGTTGCATCTGTGCGACTCAAGAGCAGCTTGGAAGGCCTAGAGTGGGGACCGCTCTATATCAACGGGTGCATGAATGACACAGGACTACAACACAGCATGCATGCACGAATCATCAGCCAAATTCAAAGCCACAACTGGGGAATGCGCTACATCAGCACAGCCATGCACGACTGAATAGCAGGAGCTACTGAGGGAACTACTGCCTATAGGAAGATTCCCAGGCTAGGAATCTTCCCACCTGTAGCCAGAAGCTTCCATCAGCCTGGACAGCTATCAACTTGCAAACGGCCTGCTATAAAAGGTGTCCAACTTGGCAGTCTTCAATCAACAACTCAGTCATCACCAAGCTTTCTGCCTGCAGTCAACCACAGCAGCCTCCACCAGTTCCAGACATCACCTAAAGCCAAACGTCTACAGAAACTCTTCTCAAGACCTCAGTAAGTCTAATAGCAGTCTGCCAGCCTGTGCATGAGGACAACACTGACTAAGTGAAGGCTTGACTACCTACAAGAGGTGGCGAGACTATGTACAAGACTTAAGCTACTTGAAAGAGCTGTCTTGCTACATGTTGCCCACCTGTGGGCCGAAAGGTCTGTCTACACATGAGAGTCCAAAGTTAGTCTCTAGTTTAGCTATGTTTGCTATAGTGTTTCTTGTTCTAAAGTTGTGATCAACTACAGTCATGTAGTCCCATCGTTCTCCCAATTCCAGCTTTCTACTCCATCTGTAGTTTCTCTCCAAGCACAACGGTCCAAGCAGCAAGGAACATAGCCCCTGCTGCAACCAAAAAACATCATCATCATATAGGCTACAGTCGAACAAGACTCTAGCCCATTTCGTTTTTTTGGGACTTAGCTCCTCAAAACCTTACCTTCGAGTAGCCAAAGTACCTGATAATTTTCAATGACCGTTTTCAACCCTAAAAATGGCTAATACGCTACAATATTAGAATACCTAAAATTTATGATGAGTGAGAGATTGAGAACAAAGTTTATCTAGACCATTTCATTTTTATAAAAAATGATAAACAAACCAAATTTCCTACCACGGAAGCTCAGGGATGAGGTGAATTTATTCCGATTCCTTTTAGACACCATACCAGTGAATTATAATATCAACATCCTTTGCCAAATATGAATGGTTCAACTTTCTCCATTCATAGTATAAAATTAGTGTTGTACATTCAATGCTGGATGTGTTGGTGTTGATCGGTGATATAATATTTTGCCTTGGAGAAAAAAACTCACACTTATGCTTGTGTTTCCGTTAAAGAAGTTGCAATTTGAAAACTTTATGGTCTAACAAAAAGTCCTAAAATATTTCAACTTAAATCATTTAAGACACATGCATACAATATTCCTGAGGTATCTGGTTAATGAGTATGTTTTTCCGTGTGATTATCTTTTTTGAGTTGCTTCTCACAATGTTTGAGGGTTTTGAGTAAATTAAGGTTCTTTAAAACAAATCTACTCTGAGAAGTTAGCTATCCTGAATATAAAAATGAAGAAAAGTTTCTGATAGCTCTCTTAAACGTTTTTCAATGTAATCTATACCATTAAAAACTTTAACAAAGAATACAAATTTCTTTGTTGTTGGTTAAAATGACTACAAGTTTCATAAAAAGTATGATCAAAAGCATGCAAGAGGCAATCAAGAGCGAAGGGAATTCACTTATCTGGAGAATAAGGAGACGAGAAAATGAAAAACATAAGAAAGGATGACATTTTCTTGTTGAAAGATGTGTGGAAGGTCCACCATAATTTCATCATTAGACTAAGGAAGCCACTCTGGAATCCCATGGTATTTTAGGATGGGAAAACGTTTTTTAATATTCAAAATTTAAAAAACAACATTTTGAAATGATGAATTCATGTCATCAAAGTATGTTTTTAATATGTACATATGAAGACGTTTGTGCTGCATATCATGAATGAAAGAAATAATTTACATACGAGCTGATATTGCACTTAGAACAAGGCACTATCAATGTGGAAACATTTTTCAAAGACATCTTACATTTACTTTCATCATTCCAATTTTGAAAATGTCTACAAAATTATCATCAAGTTTCTGATCATAACATTAACTAAAGAAAAAAGGAAATAAATATCTCATAATGGAAGAAAACGTATTCACTTTATGAAAATCTCAAGCTAGGAGGGGCATTATGGCTTGCGTGGAATGCCTCCAATGCATAAAATCCAATGACCATCCGAACATCATTGATGTCATCATTTCTAGTTCACACTAAGTTTACAGAAAAAAACCTATTTTTTGTCTATAAATGAAAATAATTTGGCGTTGTTTTTAAAATAAAACAGTGTAAAAGTTTTTTCTTGACATAAAATGAAACAGTAGAGAATGTAAAATATTCCTTGAATGTAAAAAATTCTGTTGAGGAGAGAGAAACAATACGATTTGAATCATCATCATCATGGAGCCCCCAAAAACCATTCAATATTGGAAAACCAAACTAACGATTGAATTATGTGTTACACATATTGGACGTGTACTTCAAAAATTTAGAAATCAATCTAAAATAATGGAAATAGACTTTTTGTTCCGTCGCATTCGAAATTGTACGGATACAATTATGTTTGAGCTCATAGTTTTAAACTTAAAACACCTTCACATGAATGGAGGTTCATAAACGTGTTTAAAAATATCAAAGGGGGAGGCATATGTAGGATGTATGGGAAAGCGAGTTATTTTGCATGATGGTACAAAATACAAGTCAATTGTAGAATGTTTTCAACAAGACTTCCCTTGCTACTTATTGTATCGTGTTTTAAAGAAAAACAATTTAAAGAGTTAAATCTTATGGAGACTACGCCAAAATATATTGCAAGATTACATGGTAAACATTTGTCGTTTCTATTGTTGTATAACATGAGAAAATAACACATAATTGACTGCATTACATCACAGATGTTTACATGTTTGTCAATTTATGTTTCTAAAATGCCGAGAGGTTTGACAAGATATTTGATTTTATGGTTCTAGTACGAAAACAACAAGTCCAACTCATTAGCTCCATCAAGGAGGTTGTATACATCAAAGGTTGAATATGAAAGAAACAATTCGTTTCTTTTATATTTATGACCTGCCTTATAGTATTCAATTGTGAGGGCTCATGGAACAATTCACAACATATATTTTAGGAGACAAAAAACGTAAATCGCATTGGAAAAAGGGGAGTTTTCCTGATGAGATTGGTATTGAATCGTTTATTTTACATCTTACACAAATACAAGGGTTTAAACTCATTAGATGGGAATTCTCTTCATATTATTCTAGGACGAAGTTCATGTTGACCTAAGGATTTTTACTTCTATAAAATGTCAGAAATTTTGTCACCATCCCTAGCCTCGAGGTCTACATTGTCAAAGGTTTGAGAAATTGTAACCACTTCAGACAATATTCCATAGTACTATTATGAGTTGTCTTTATATTTCAAGGATGTAAAGTTGACTATTAAATAATTCTAGAAAGTAGTTTGGATGTACCTTGGTAATATAAAATCCACAAATGGTTCAGTGATTATTCTCTAAGCCATGACTTACAATGGGTGATGCACACATTGCTTGACCCCAGATCCAAAATTTCAACATATGCTTCATTTGAGTTCATGTTATTGTACATTTCTACTTGACATGTTCTTTACTTGTCATGAAAGTACACGTTCTACTAAAAATGTCTTCTTTTACTATTCTTACGCCCTTTTTTCTCCTATGATATTCACATTATCCGTGTGAACAATCCAACGTTTGTATTGCACATTGTTGAGTGTCGTGAAACACTACTGTTATAGGGCTAAGTGATAAAATAATATTGAAGAGACAACTTTGTGCATATCTATACTCCACTATGATGTAGAAATTGTGATGTGGATTTTGAATGGAGCCAGAACACCTATAGACAAGTAGTATACGTGAAGATTCCGGTTTGGAAGATTGGTGATACATAAGGAACAACGCTCACCAGGCCATCAATGTATAATTGATTATTTTCATTCTGAATAACGTTTCACCAACGACTTTAATGGCCAATGCAAAGATGGAATTGTTGGTTTCCTAAAGTATTTATTGCCATCGTTGGCCATTAGTATCAAACCTGGAACAATGGGAGGTATGGGTCAGACATGTTGTATTACTACTCAAGGGACTTTGAAAACTCAAGACCCATTTTCTCAAAGAACTTAGCGTGCCAATGATGGAGCTTACGAATTCATGGGTACAAAGAAGGGCATACAAAGAGAAATGACAAGCTCAAGCATGAACCGAAAATTCAAGTGGAACTTCTGAATACCTAAACCCTAAAACTTTAAGAGGAGTTTTGATATGTGCAACATTTTTGTAGGTGTCCTTCTCTTCATCTACATTTAGTATCCTTGAAAACGTTTACCTTCCAGCCTCCATTTTGTAAAGCAGAGCCTTTAGACGGTGGCGTTATCTAAAGGTCACCCAAAAACGTTTTGAGACTGACAAGATAAGACAAACGGCTAATGTGGCTGCTCTCCAGTCATCTGTCGAAGACATTAAACCTTCATGTCCATCAATTTCAAGTGCCTATATCTACTTTACAAAAAAATGTACATGGACTTTGCACACACCATACTTGTCTTCTTAAAATAATGAGCAAACGTTCTAATGCCCAAGATGAGGTTATACACTTGATGTTGTAGTCGAGCATAGCATAAATTGTGCATTAGTTATAAGAAATCATCATTTGTAGTAACCTTATCATAGACAGTTCTTGTTTCTTTTTTAACAACTTCCAAAAGTGTTACAATCATTGAGCACTGACAAAATTCAACATTGATGATAGATTTTCTTTAATATTTGTAATAGTGGTATACATTTATAGTTCCAACTGAAATACGTTCATGAAATACCTCATATATAGCACGCTCAATGTCACAATCCTTGTTGTGGCAAACAATTCACAGTTGATGGCAACCTTGTCTCTCATACAACTTGATACTGTTGATTAACTGAATAAATGGTTGCGGTGGACTTGAAACATTATGTGGCATGCTATATTTGATTTTGAGAAACTCTAATACTAGGCCAAAAAGGAAGTAACTCATAGAGAAAAATGAAGAGAAGGGAAATGAAACGAAATGAAGATACATAGAACGAAATGATGGGTGGTGGTATTACATTTTTTTCTTGGTATGTGAAATTTAAGTAATGTGTCTTGTAAACCAACTACCATAGAAGTAAAATCAGAAGGCTTTTTCAAGTATGAGTTGCTTACAAACTTCATTGCAACAGTTTGTAGAGTCCAAATCCATCCACAACATGGAATATAAAATTATCAAAAATTCTCTTTGTTCTCAACTGGAACTTATTCTTCATTTCAACATGCTCTCCTTTCAAAGGTACCCTTATGTTGTAACGTTCTGCTCATAGAAGTACGAGATGCTTGAAAGGTAGGAAAAAAGTGATATTGGCTTCAACAACATGTTTTGATGATACAGGCTCACTCGCAAAGTTGTTTTCGGCAACAAAGAAACTTTGAAAGGTTCTTTGATAGGAGTGTCACCTCTCCGGTGAAATTGGATGCTTTGAAGAGGAGAAAAGTATTAGGAATCTCGCACATTTATATGAGTGGGCCGGTATGCGAATGTTCGCATCACACTAGTGAGTAATGTTTACTACTTTCTTCATTGCAGCCTTCGTTGTTTGAGGGTGTGCTATGTTTGTTATAGTTTCCTTGAGAGCACTTTTGTACATCAACCATGGGAATTTCATCTTGGCTCTGCCTTCCCAACGATTTTCTGATAATGATACTCATAATCACTGCAAATGAAGTTTTACTCGTGATGGTTGGGACTTTACCTATTTGGCTTGGGATGCACATTATGCTACAAAAAAATGAAAGTACTGTAAGGGTGGAAGTGTTAAGTTCCAAAGAGACACTTGAAATTTGAATCTATTTGCTAAAAAAAGAATAATAAATTAACAAATTAATGAATTAAAACTTTTGTTATTAGATTTCTGGACCATGCATCGACGAAAGGATTTTCATGCCGATTAGTTGAACCCATTTTGGCCAGTTTTCTAGAAACATTAAGAAATGTTCATTAGCAGTGTAGAAAAGGTTATGAATGTTTATGGTTTGATGTTTTTTATAAAGTGCTAAATGAAAGTAAAATATCATTAAGATGCTCCTAAATATTAACAGGTTTTCCCGACTTCTCAATTTGTTTCACAAAGAAAACACCCACAATGCGGTGTTGCACGGATTTCTCCATTCAAGCACCCAAGCAAACATTACCTCATTCTGATTTTTTATATTTTTTACATTAACAAAACAAGTACATTAATTTTTATTCAAGTATCGTTAATGCTAAATACATAATGTTTCATTTTCTTCATAAAAGAAATTTTATAACAATGATTTCCACGTGAAACCAATATTTAAGGAAAAACATGAAGGAGAGAGGAATATGCATTGTAAACAAGAGTAATTAAGTCCAAGAATGAATCAGATACAAGAAAAATAATTATGACATTCACACAATCAAAGGGTTGAACTTCCCATATCTAGTAGGAAAACTCTTTGTCCCCTATGTATTACACCAAGAAGAAGAAGCAAGGACCTAAGGTTGAACACCATGCTCAGTTAACAACGTCTTTTTGACTAAGCATGGCAACATGTGACATCCTCCAATGGAGCATGAATGGCTCGATCACAACCCTTGCTCCCTTGTAAGCATGCAATTGAGAAACAACCCCTTCTTCTTGGGAACTTAGATTTTGCCACTTTTACATGAAAACTACCTCCAAACCCAACCCTAAATCCTGTTTAGGGTTTAGGGTCTTAATTGTTACTCAGGCACATACTAGGCCTTGTGGTAAAGTAACTTACTAGGTTTCCTTTCAAAGCATGGGGTGTCAGTAGAACCTATCACAAACCCATTGAAAAAAACATTCTTCAACAATTACAAATACCCAAAAATTAATATTTGTATCTGTTTCAGGATAGTTATGGTGAAAACACTTTCATGCGTCAGTGAAAACCTGGTGGACATGGCTTTGTTAAAGAGCGGTTACTGGTTGTATTGGATCTATAAGAAATTCTGTGGATATGTGGTCACACCCATAATTACAAAGCTTGAAATTTCACTAATCTTTTGTTTTCCTAGGTGTATATCTTCACTTTTCAAAACAGACCATGACATCCATGGAATTGTGATCTCAAAGTGCCATTATTTTATGTTATTTTAGTATATCTAAGGGAAATATTATGTGAACCAAGCCTTCAATGGTAGAAGATGAAGATTTGTATTTGGAGGGATGATTAGCTTTGGCATTGTGCTAGACTACTCTCTTGGCACCTCCCCCCCTTTGCAACAAAAACACGGATGTGGCCTCTTTTTGAAGTTGCGCCCCGGACTTTGGATAGTGCACATGAGCAAGGAGGTGCACGATGTTTGATTCAATGCGGTGTGCAGCCATTTTTGAACAAAATGCGGGCAACACATCTCTGTAGCTTGGTTTCAAGCTTATGAAATGGAATATTCATGCAAGCTGCACCCTTGGTAATTGATCCATTTTAGTTGTCATCAATGTAGTCATTTGTGTGCAAACTTTAGCTATAGTTGTCAATGTTATCCATTACAGCCTAAAAACTAATTCATGCAGGCAGTAGCCTATGTCACATGAATTGAAAGTCAGTGCGGTCGTTTGAGTTGCAGTTGACGAGGATGAACCAGAACTCTGATTTTGTTATTGAATTTATCTCCCTGCCGGTTTGGTTTAAGGGAGACGGCGCGACAAGGTGGTTTTCATGAGCTCGCAAGAGCTTGGGATTGCACCAAGATGCATGTATACTTATAGTTGAGAAATCAAAGATTTTGCGTTGATTTGTTATGATTCTATGCCCTTCTTTGCCTACGTGGTGGGGCTCTGAATGTGTAAGGAAACGTCTTTAGTGTGGCAAAACAAAGAGTCAACTTTAATACCCGCTATGAAGACTTTCATTCAAAAACATCGCTGAAAAACTGGTAAGTAAATCGCGGTCAACATCCACGTTCTTTGAGGCATGCCGAACATGTCGCATATTGCTTGGAATTTTTGCTTTGTGACTAATTCCGTGAGACGCTGTCCGGGGGGGGGTGGGGGGTTGCCTGCCAACGTTGGTTTTGTTTCCGCATAATTTGGACTGGTTTGCATCAAATTTGGAAGAGTACTTTCATGACAACCGAGGACATGCTTGTCAAATCGTGTTCATACGAACTGGTTTCCTCTTGATCGCAGAATCAGAAGAATTTTCAATTCAGGGGTTAAGGGGGTGAGGCAACGCTCAGATGGTGATTTTCATTGCAGGGTTTGATCAATTTTACTGTAAAAAATGATTCTTCAGTGAGTCTGCGGCAGGGATGGCAAACCGCGGTATTGAGAACCGCGGTATTTAAAGTACCATGGTATTAATGTACCGCGGTAATCAATATTGCGGTATCGTAGTCTTCTTGCAGGTCACTACCGATACTGGTACCGGTACCGCTTACCAACGGTAGTGGTAAAGTACTNTAGCCTATGTCACATGAATTGAAAGTCAGTGCGGTCGTTTGAGTTGCAGTTGACGAGGATGAACCAGAACTCTGATTTTGTTATTGAATTTATCTCCCTGCCGGTTTGGTTTAAGGGAGACGGCGCGACAAGGTGGTTTTCATGAGCTCGCAAGAGCTTGGGATTGCACCAAGATGCATGTATACTTATAGTTGAGAAATCAAAGATTTTGCGTTGATTTTTTATGATTCTATGCCCTTCTTTGCCTACGTGGTGGGGCTCTAAATGTGTAAGGAAACCTCTTTAGTGTGGCAAAACAAAGAGTCAACTTTAATACCCGCTATGAAGACTTTCATTCAAAAACATCGTTGAAAAACTGGTAAGTAAATCGCGGTCAACATCCACGTTCTTTGAGGCATGCCGAACATGTCGCATATTGCTTGGAATTTATGCTTTGTGACTAATTCCGTGAGACGCTGTCCGGGGGGGGGNGAACTGGTTTCCTCTTGATCGCAGAATCAGAAGAATTTTCAATTCAGGGGTTAAGGGGGTGAGGCAACGCTCAGATGGTGATTTTCATTGCAGGGTTTGATCAATTTTACTGTAAAAAATGATTCTTCAGTGAGTCTGCGGCAGGGATGGCAAACCGCGGTATTGAGAACCGCGGTATTTAAAGTACCATGGTATTAATGTACCGCGGTAATCAATATTGCGGTATCGTAGTCTTCTTGCAGGTCACTACCGATACTGGTACCGGTACCGCTTACCAACGGTAGTGGTAAAGTACTGCGGTATTCAGAGAGTATTGCATTACATAATGTACCGTAGACTGTAAAACGACTAATAGTTGTGTGATATTTGAGCATCGCGAAGAAAATAGTGTAAATAATCATTTGAAACACTGAAATTCAAAAAATTGGGTAGCAAACTGTACAGCCGTAGCTCTTTTCTTAAATTTCGAAAGTACCGCATTACAATACCGCGGTATGGTACTCGGTATAGAAGAGGGGTTGCCCTCATGCTGAGTACGGATACCTCGCAATTACCCATAATTTCTGGGCACTTAGGTGTCCGGATGGGATGGGGTTTTATGTTGGGGTAACGTACGGGCACCGCAAAAAAAGTACCGGTACCCCGGTACAAAACCGCGGCATACCGCGGTATCGGTAGTACCGCTGCCATCCCCGTCCGCGGGCAGGAGGGAACCAACTCGAATCATGAGGACTTGTGATTTGTCCTGCAAAATTGACGGACTTCCAACCTGTTTTTTCTTGCTTAAGTCAACATCGATTGTTGTCACTCTGCGTTGCATCGGCGGAAGCGGCTGCATAACAACGCTTAGATGACTAGGAAGTTTGTGGCGTGTCAAAATTTTCAGAATTCTAAATGAGCCAAAGTCGACGTACACTTTGGATGTGCTTTTTTGATGCTTGAAACTAGTTTTCATGTTGGTTATTAACTTAACATTCTAGTCAAGGCATTTTCTTTTCGTCTCTCCTCTTAAGCATGTAGGACACTGCCTAGACGTTTGGAGCTATGACACGTAGGCTGAACTAGGGGTTTAATCAGTAGAAATCGGTGGAAAAGCATTGATTCTTCGACGGATTGTACAAGCTGGAATTAGCGACTTGCTAGCGTACGCGAGGTCACGCCAATCATTTCGTCACGCCGCGTCGTGCCAGTCAACCCAATAAGCAAAATCAAAATCAGACTGTCGGTTTACCCCCGAAAGCGATGCAACCATAGAATCAAGAGCAAAATCAGTGCGCCGGTTTGCCCCGGACGACGTTGGAACTTGCGAGTTCTTGTGACATTGAACAACAAGAGACAGCACACTCCGACGGGTTGAGGAGTCCGGAGGTGGGCGAGCTACGGCTGGCTTGAGGAGCGTTCGCTTTCTCATCGCTCGTCCATTCGTCGAAGAAAAGATGGCATCAGAGTTTTCATGCAGGATGGCGGCTCGCAAGTACGGTGGTTCATTTGAGAAACGGCAGCAAAACGCCCCTCGCCCGCCCCCGCCACTTTGCTGCCATGTCGAACCTGGCAGCAAAGTGACCACCGAAGCAGTGTCGAAGCAAAACCAGGTTCGGAAACCGGAGCCGCGCCTACCGCATACCGCATTGAAGCAGCGATTGTGTGCCACTCAAGACGAGCAAACCACACATCAGTCCATGACGTCTGCACTATATAGTACGAGCCAAAGTTCAGTCGCATACGCGCCAGTGATCACGTCTCAATTCTTCACAGAAGTCTCTGTTCTCCTTGCCGTAGTCACGAGCGTCCCCGGTGTCACAGGAAACAAGGTCCCTGCCCCGCCCCCCCCTCCTGGTGAGCCCCCCCAACCTCCCCCCCCCTTCCCCGCAATGCTCTTAAACCCTGCATATCTCGTACTAATGTAGTTACTGGACCCTCGACGAAGTTTCTACCTGCAAAGCTTTTTCTCTTCTAAACAAAAAGCCGCGTTGCAGTGCTTTTCGACCCTGTAAACCCTTGAGGCAGGCTGATTTTGGTACCGTGTTTCGCTTTGGTTTCTAACCGCACGCTTTTTCGTGCAGCTGGAACTCGTCCAAGCACGTTCACGGGAATGGATTCTCGCGGGACCCATGCAAGTCGCCCTGCAGCTCCTGCTCGCCCCGCACTTCAAATTTCACTTCTATTTCTGTCGCTGTTCATACCGTTCCGCGCTGTTNCCTCCACCCAGCCCTCCACCCAGCCCTCCACCCAGTCCTCCACCCAACCCTCCACCTAGCCCTCCACCCGACTCTCCTCCACCCAGTCCACCACCCAGCCCACTTCCAAACAGCCCTACACCGAGGTCTTCGCCACCGCCAAAGCCGACATCTCCTCCACTCAGCCTCGTTGATGTGTGCAAGAACTCAGTTGAGAAGATTCCCAAGGCAAGATGTTCAGTTCCATGGAGCCAGTGGGGGCGAGTCAAGGCTTGCAATGGGCGCTACCTCTGCATTTGTCCGATGCACCAGTTTGGGAAGGCAGTGCGGTCGAGCACAGGAAAGCTCCTGAGCTGCAGCAGCATTCGTGGTAACGCCCCCTTCTAAGGCGCTCTGCAGCAGGGAGGCGGAGGTTACGTTCTCTCTTCAGTCTTGAGAGGCAAAATCTTGCTTGCATTTCATCATGTGTGGTTGGATAGTGGGCTGAAGTTGCAGAACTTCATGGTTTGACCTGGTATATGTAAAAACAAAAAACAAAAAAATAAAATGTATATGTATATATATATGTATATATATGTATTGTCAGATCCCTTACAGCGCAAGTTTGAATCTTGCAGGNCCTCCACCCAGCCCTCCACCCAGCCCTCCACCCAGTCCTCCACCCAACCCTCCACCTAGCCCTCCACCCGACTCTCCTCCACCCAGTCCACCACCCAGCCCACTTCCAAACAGCCCTACACCGAGGTCTTCGCCACCGCCAAAGCCGACATCTCCTCCACTCAACCTCGTTGATGTGTGCAAGAACTCAGTTGAGAAGATTCCCAAGGCAAGATGTTCAGTTCCATGGAGCCAGTGGGGGCGAGTCAAGGCTTGCAATGGGCGCTGCCTCTGCATTTGTCCGATGCACCAGTTTGGGAAGGCAGTGCGGTCAAGCACAGGAAAGCTCCTGAGCTGCAGCAGCATTCGTGGTAACGCCCGCTTCTAAGGCGCTCTACAGCAGGGAGGCGGAGGTTACGTTCTCTCTTCAGTCTCGAGAGGCAAAATCTTGCTTGCATTTCATCATGTGTGGTTGGATAGTGGGCTGAAGTTGCAGAACTTCATGGTTTGACCTGTTATCACGATCAGTAGGCTTTCTGCGCATGTGACGTTCTCTGCTTTTCGTAAAATAACAATTATATCCTGGAAATGGTATTCTCAGTATTAGGAAGGGAGGGAGGCTAATCTCGATGATATGTTGCAAAAGCTGTTGCAGGCTTGAGGCAGAGACCCGCTGCATGTAGCTGTTCATGATGGATAAGTGATTAGTGCGTACAAGAAGTAGCTTAAGGCAAGAAGATGAACACAGCTTTCTTCAGCCAAANAGGATGAAAAGGAAACCTAATGTAAGCTGTTCAAGAGCGAGATACAAAGGAGCTGAGCAGTGAAGTGCACCTTGGTTCAACATTTCTCTAGGCTGACGTTTTAGGCTGAAAAGCAAGTTTTTGTGCAGATTTTCCATGTCCTCGTTTTTTTCTTTTAGGATTACAAGTCATGTCGCCAAGATTGTTGATCCTGCAAGACACGAAAAAAAACAAGGCAAATCTACAGATGTCTGCCAACAGCAGCCTTTCATGCACGCTTTAATGACACATAATCTTACAGTAGTGCTCCACCTTTTCATCATTTTGCACACACCTTAGCTTCCCACTCTCATGCCCTCTGCCGCAAACCATGAGTTCCAGGAAGTGTGTCAAAATTTGGCCTTCTGCTGCTGAAAGGAGGTCATTTTGTACGCCACTCGTAGGCATCCCTGCTCTTGATTGAGTCACTTGGAGTTTCTTAGTGTGGGATCTCGGCCATTTTTGTGTCTCCTTTAGGTTAAGTTTGGATGTCACCACACGGCCGGGACCACACGGCTGTGTGGTCCACACAGCTGGAATAAACAGCCTGTGGCACTGGGCGTCAGGAAATGCGCTTCGACTGACCCAGCCCTCCCGTCAATCCCTGTGTTGACCATACAGTTTGTGTGGTCCGATCCAGACTTTCCCTTAGACGTGTGCTGGGCCCTGTGGACTCCGAGGTGACCATTCCAGACCATGAATGTCATCCTCGTACATTTGCTCACCACAACCTCCTCCACTGTTTTCTTTTTTTTAACTAATTCAGATTGTTCTTGGTGATCGTGAATTGATACTCCTAAAGGGTCCTCAGACACCCCGCCTAGAGGTCCTGGTCATGTTGTTCTGACTTGCTGTTTGGCCTGCCAAAGCTCAAGCATTTGATTCATGTAAGATGCATGAATGGTTAAAAAATGCTTTTGAATGTTGAAGTTATCCAGTCATCCCAAAGTTTTGAAATGTCTTCCGGTCTGCACCCTTAGACTCGGCGAACCCTTTGCCTTCGATATTCCCCGTTGGTGCAACACTTCCTGCGATTGGAGACAACGCCCAATAAACTCACAACAATGAGAGCTACACTAGAAATTGTCTCGACTTGTGAGACTTAATAACCATCTGCTCTAGACATTCACCATGGCTGTGGAGGAGCTGTAAAATGTGTGCATGTGAGAAGCTATACTCATCGAACGGAATAGCTACCCCTTGAGTGAATCCAAAATCTGAAGGGCATACATACAGCGGTGCCCATCATTTGGGTCAATAGATCAGCGGTGTCCATAATAAAAAACGGAAAGACGGCTGTAGCGTGGCAGTGCCACGCCGACTGGTCGAAGGAGCCACGTGGCTCGAGCGGGGTCACCTGGGACTGTGGGCGGTTGGACGGAATGGCTTGAGGGTCGGAGACCCTCAAGCACCGCGGTTTTGGCCTAGTCGGCCAAGGATTCCATCCAATCCGCTACAACGGCGGTGTTAATAGTCCAAAACAATAAGCTAGCAGTGTCCATAGTCTAAAACAAAATAACAGCGGTGCCCATGTTTTTCATTGTGCGAGCGAAAACGGAATAAAATGACAGCTGTGTCCAAGTCTGACTTCGCTCTCAAAGTCGGACTTCGCCGACTTCGANCCCCCCCCCCCCCCCAATATCCTACAAACCCCCTAGTTACTGTGGGGGGTTTGGGATTTATTTTTTCACTTGCCTGGGCACCTGCCAGGCCCCGGGGTAGCAGGGACAGGCAGATTTCTTCTATCACAGCGTGCGCCACATCCTGCAAACCCCCCCACACCCTTGAAAAACCCCCTAGTTAAAATGGGGGGTTTGGCAAGGTCATCACGAGCTCGCAGGGAGGTTTTGCCACGAAACCCTTCCTGCGAGCTGGTGATGACTGGCGAAGTTTGAATTCACCCTCGAAGTCAAAATCCATGTCAAATCTGTTAAAAACATGAAATACATGTCAGTTGTGCCCATTTTTTCTTGCACAATGAAAAACTTGGGCACCGCTGTTATCTTGTTTTTGACCATGGACACCGCTAGCTTATCGTTTTCGACTATGGACACCGCCGTTTTTCCGTTTTCGACTATGGACACCGCTGATATATTGACCCAAACGATGGGTATATTACAACACTGTCCAAATATGAATGGCACTTGCAAACCGTTTGACCTTGCAGAATTCAAGGGACCGACAGTTTGGAGTTTGGAGGTATCCTCTACCATGACTAGGGTCAACAACAAGAAGGAAATTGACCTCACGGTCTTCCTGTTGTGTGGCACAATGCTGAGTTTTTGGTCCAATTTCAAGATCGGCAGTAGGAGATTGACGGAGCTCAATCAACGGATCATGTGACCGCTCTCACATCATTGACCATAGGCATTCTACCTCTCAAACAAATCAATGTGATGTGACGTAACAGTTTGAATCCACCAGAATACTAAATAGACGTTGCGCGTGCCATCCTCACTCACTTTGAAAGGATGAATGAAAAGTCTGAAAAGAGGAAAGGGCTTTGATGCAAGTGTGAGTAGTCCAGCTTGGCAGAGTAACATGGTTTTTGGTACAAGCTCAGGCAGCCCTCAGGGAGTTGATCAGGCTCACCAAGAGCCGCTAGGCAGGACCANATAGATCAGCGGTGTCCATAATAAAAAACGGAAAGACGGCTGTAGCGTGGCAGTGCCACGCCGACTGGTCGAAGGAGCCACGTGGCTCGAGCGGGGTCACCTGGGACTGTGGGCGGTTGGACGGAATGGCTTGAGGGTCGGAGACCCTCAAGCACCGCGGTTTTGGCCTAGTCGGCCAAGGATTCCATCCAATCCGCTACAACGGCGGTGTTAATAGTCCAAAACAATAAGCTAGCAGTGTCCATAGTCTAAAACAAAATAACAGCGGTGCCCATGTTTTTCATTGTGCGAGCGAAAACGGAATAAAATGACAGCTGTGTCCAAGTCTGACTTCGCTCTCAAAGTCGGACTTCGCCGACTTCGAGAGCATAGAAAGGGGACCTACCTGGCCCCACTACCGTGGGGCCCGGCAGGTCCCCTTTCTTCTTTCACCGCGTGCACTGCATCTCGCAACCCCCCCTCCCCCCCAATATCCTACAAACCCCCTAGTTACTGTGGGGGGTTTGGGATTTACTTTTTCACTTGCCTGGGCACCTGCCAGGCCCCGGGGTAGCGGGGACAGGCAGATTTCTTCTATCACAGCGTGTGCCACATCCTGCAAACCCCCCCACACCCTTGACAAACCCCCTAGTTAAAATGGGGGGTTTGGCAGGGTCATCACGAGCTCGCAGGGAGGTTTTGCCACGAAACCCTTCCTGCGAGCTGGTGATGACTGGCAAAGTTTGAATTCACCCTCGAAGTCAAAATCCATGTCAAATCTGTTAAAAGCATGAAATACATGTCAGTTGTGCCCATTTTCTCTTGCACAATGAAAAACTTGGGCACCGCTGTTATTTTATTTTTGACTATGGACACCGCTAGCTTATCGTTTTCGACTATGGACACCGCCGTTTTTCCATTTTCGACTATGGACACCGCTGATATATTGACCCAAACGATGGGTATATTACAACACTGTCCAAATATGAATGGCACTTGCAAACCGTTTGACCTTGCAGAATTCAAGGGACCGACAGTTTGGAGTTTGGAGGTATCCTCTACCATGACTAGGGTCAACAACAAGAAGGAAATTGACCTCACGGTCTTACTGTTGTGTGGCACAATGCTGAGTTGTTGGTCCAATTTCAAGATCGGCAGTAGGAGATTGAGGGAGCTCAATCAACGGATCATGTGACCGCTCTCACATCATTGACCGTAGGCATTCTACCTCTCAAACAAATCAATGTGATGTGACGTAACAGTTTGAATCCACCAGAATACTAAATAGACGTTGCGCGTGCCATCCTCACTCACTTTGAAAGGATGAATGAAAAGTCTGAAAAGAGGAAAGGGCTTTGATGCAAGTGTGAGTAGTCCAGCTTGGCAGAGTAACATGGTTTTTGGTACAAGCTCAGGCAGCCCTCAGGGAGTTGATCAGGCTCACCAAGAGCCGCTAGGCAGGACCAATTGTATGTGAGAGACAAGTTGAATATTGCAGAGGCAAAATGCGTAAGCGTGTAAAGTTGTAAGAAGAGTGTGCATGGCCAATCTGACTCATGGATGAGAAAGTAAATTAGAACAGCTTTCTAACAAGCCTATGTATGCCCAAATTAGCGCATGGAATTGGAGAAACACTCTGTCAAAGTTCACATCTTAGCACATGTTGAAAATTTGCCCCTCCGCATGCCCAAGTGCAGCGCCAGGAGGCGCCAACGAGTTGACAGAGAGAAGAAAATTCAAGAAATTGAATCTAGCGGCTCAAGAATTGCTCGGATCCTAGAAGGGAGGATTGCCCCAGGAAGTTGACGAGTCGCTCGATCCGTTGAAAGTTGTTTCACCGGACTTGGATAAGTGAAAAGGGAGATATGAGCTTCAAAAGTAGGGGTGTCTGCGGCGGCTCACGAAGCCGGCCGCACCTTGACTTCCGGTGAAAAATTGACCGGACCGAGTACAAAATGTCCATCTAGGAATTTTGCCCCAGAAGAGAGCCGAGGCATCCAGTGGATCATATCCACCAGATCCAGTAGTGCAGGTTGTTACTGAGGGACGTAGCCAAAATCCTAGCTTGGCGTCCAAAACTCAGTAGTACGTTTTGTTTATCAAGGACAGACAGAACTCTTACTACGGGTCCGCGGACAGGTTTTAGACCCTGTCGTACCCCATCTTCAAACTCAAGCCAAAAGAGGCCGAGGTACATTGAAACATTGCAGGGGACTCCTCCAGGTGCAAAAGGATCTGCGCCTCGGAAAGGACGCCTCGCACGTGAAGGGAGGCATTACGTGTTTATGTGGTGGGTGAGACCTGTGCTTTTGCAAGCGTAACTAGGGCTATGCATGACTGGTTCACGCATGGTTTGGTACATTGGAGAGCTCATAATCAATTTTACAAATGGTGAATCTAAATTCCTTTGCACATAGAATGAGGCAACCAGAAAACTCATGCTCACTATCAGATTTGCCCAAGATGAAAGACGTGAACCACAAGAGACGGTTCAAAGACACGTCGGGACTACACCCTGTGCAGATTTCCCAACAAAAGGTTATGGGCCCACGTTGATCCTCTCCAAGAAGTTCATGTCTTCCGCAGAGCACGAGGTTGTCAACTTGGACAACGTCACCATGAAATTGTAAAGAACCTGTTGGAGTAGAAGCTACACAAGTGGCGTAGAAGTAGACACAACCCATCCACAAGTATGCGGGCGGTCCAGGCTTCGGGCTCTAGAGGTGGCAGTTTGAGCTGCAAATTGCGCATTAAGGGCTACTGGGGGTCATGTTGGATACAGAGGTGCTCGCAGAGGTGACAGCTACGGACACAAAGAAGCAGGCCTTAAAAAAGATGAACACAAAGGCACTCATGCTCCTGGTGTCTGGGACAGCCGAGTTGCAGTCGGGCAACTTCCAAGGCTGCAAGCTGGCAGCCGTAGCTTGGCAAAAACTCTGCACCATCTAAGAATTCAAGTCACTTGCAAACAAAATCTTTACAATGAAGCGGTTTCTCATGGTGAGAATCAAGGAGAGAGATGATGCCATCTCCACCAAGAGACAGATCGAGTCCCTCGCCTCATAATGCAGCGTCGTGGGATGGAAGATCAACACGTAGCTGCAGGCGATGGCCCTCCTCATGGCCCTACTCAACAGCTGAGATCCACTCATCACCGTCCTCAGAGGATAGCCAGAGGACAAGCTCACCTATGGCGCGGTTGTAGAGTACATCCGCAACAAAGCAGAGCACTGGAGCTATGAAGAGGCCTCATCTTCCTCATCCGCCCTGGTCACCAAATTGCGTGGTGGCAGAAGCGGGGGCAAAGGAAGCGGCAGAAAGGGCGGAAGCAAAAGGGTTCCAAGAAAGGTGTGTGCCCCAATTGCGGCAAGGAGGGCCACTGGACTCGTGAGTGCCTGCAGGAGGTGCAGGCCGGCAAAAACAAAACCAAAGGCAAATCGCCCCTCAACGGCAACATGAACCACTTCCTCAAGAAGGCTGATAGGCGGTGCCTGGATTGATGGAAACTGGAGCAGCCCTCAGGGAGGTGATCAGGCTCACTAAGAGCCGCCTAGGCAGGACCCAATGTTTGTGAGAGGGAGTTGCAGGTTGCACAGACAGAAATTACAGAAGCAAATATAGGTTAGCAGAGAATGCGAATATCTAAATCCACTATTGAGTGAGAAAGTACATTGTCATAGCTTTCCAACAAGCCCTTACATGCCTCATTTGGCCTAAGGAGCAGTGAGATACACTCTGTCAAAGTCTACCCTCTAGCACACTCTCCTAGCCCAGCAGGATGAACAGCACTCAACTTGTCACACATGAGAATTATGTCTCACACGACTTGGACGCCAACAATCATGGTCTGCATCTTCCTTGAAGTCTCTTGGAGGTCCTCCAGTTGGCTATCCTCCTTGAAGGCCGCTCTCAATCGTCCTGGCCAATAATCCTGCCGCCTTTTGAGCTCAAAATGCTCAGGTTGTCACTTGAACCCGACCCATGATCTCCAAACTTTGGAAATTCAATATCCCACTCAAACAAACTCCAAATTGAGTTCTATAAAGTGCGTTGGAACCTGTGAAACATCCTCTATGCAGATGTCATGCCTGATTTTTTTACTGAGAAACCTATTTTTGTCACTTTATGGCACCCTCATATCCATCATTCTCCCACTTTGCAAGAATAAAAATCACACAAGTCCACACTGTCCCCTCAGCTCTTGAAAGCGGTGCGCTACTAGCGGCTTGGTCAGGAAGTCTTCCAGCATCATGCTTGAAGGGCAAAACTTGATCTGCACAACCTACTTCGCCACAATTTCAAGGATGAAGTGATATCTCAGGTCAATGTGCTTGGTGCGGGCGTGAAATTCTGCATTCTTGGTCAGAGCAATGGTGCTCATGTTGTCACAGTAGATTGTAGTCACTGTGGTCTGCTGCTGTCCAAGACTTCCCAGCAGTTAACTCAGCCACACGGCTTCCTTTACTACTTCACTCAGGGCGATGTACTCCGCTTCAGTTGAGGAGAGGGCAACGCACTCTTGTTTCTTGCTGCTCCAACTGATTGCACCTCCCCCGAGTACAAACACGAACCCACTTGTCGACCTACTTGTGTCCAGGTTACCTCCTCAATGTGCATTGCTGTAGCCAATGAGGATGGGGCTGTTGTTTCCATTAAAGGTAAGACAAAGGCTGCTGCTGCTGCTGTTGAGGTAGCGCAGCATGCGCTTGACCGCCTCCGAATGCGGCAGGCCTGGATTCACGCAAAACTTGCTTAGCACTCCCACTGCTTGGCAGATGATGAGGCGCGTGCCGACTGTTGGTACATTAGGCTCCCAGCTGCTGCTTGGTACGGCACTGCTTCCATGCGGCTGCTCTCTTGCATGCCGGGGGGAGTCTACGTCATGCTCAACCTCGCTCCCACTTCTAGTGGTGTTGAGGCCTTGTGCGCTCCTGTCATGTTGAAGGGCTTGACGATGTCGCTCACGTACGTGCTCTGTGACAACTCCAAAGTCAGCTGCTGCCGGCCGTGCTTGATCTGAAGGCCAAGGTAGTAGCTGAGCTCTCCCATGTCTTTCATGTCGTACCTGGCACCAAGGGACTGCTTCACGTCGTCCAAAAGAGAATTGGAGTGAGATGAAATAAGTAGATCATCAACATAGAGCAAGATGATGACCTGGCTTGACCTCTTGTGTGCGCCCATAGACTGCATGGTCAGCTTTGCTGTACACAAAACCAAGCTCATCCAGCTGCTCATCCATCTTGTAGTACCATGCTCACGGTGCTTGCTTCAGGCCATAAAGAGCCTTCACAACCTTGCACACCAAATCTTCCTTTCTCTCCACCACATATCCCTCCGGCTGCTCCATGTACACATCCTCCTCAAGGTCATCATTCATAAATGCACACGTTACATCCATTTGGTGCACCTACCAGTCCATAGCAGCACCAAGAGCGAGGATTGCTCTGATGGATGGGAACTTTGTGACAGGTGAAAATGTCTCATTGTAATCCACACCCACAGTCTCCGCATACCCCTTTGCAACCAACCGTGCTTTGTACCTGAGCACCTTACCATCCGCACCATACTTGCTCTTCAAGATCCACCAGCATCCGATCACCCGGCTGCCATGTCGAGCTTCCTCGAGGGTCCAGGTGCGGTTCTTCATGAGCGCACCATATTCCTCGTCTGCTACGGCACGTCGATCTGCTGCCTCGGTACTGCGCATGGCTTCAGCAAATGTGGCTGAGTCATCGGTGACTGTGAGGAATAGAAACTCGAGCTCAGATGACTCCGTTGGTGGTGGAATGGTACATATGTTCACCAGCTCCTCCAGCGGCTTGTGTTTGTGTTCCAGGCGCTCCGATCGCCTCAGCGACTCCACAGCACCATCTGCACTATGGTTGTGACGTGTAGACCTCCATGGCAGCGCTGTGCGTTGCTTTGCTACTCCTCCTCATCAGATTCGGCTGCTGGCTCCTTCTCCTTCTCAGCTCCCTCCACCTCCTTGTCATTGCCGCTATCACCACCATCTTCCGCACCACCCTCTTCTGCTACCGATTCTTCACCCACTTCAGGTACAAGTGCGGGAACAAGTGGAACTGCAGTCATAGGGCTCCAAGTTCAGCCTGTCACATCCTCTTGAAAGTCGAAATCACGGCTGCAAATGATCTTGTGAGCAGCGAGGTTGTAGAGGCGGTATCCCATGGTGTCATAGCCGAGGAAGGCCGCCTTCACCGACTCTGCATCCATCTTGTTGCAGTTGCTGGCAGGCACGTGCACAAATATGCAACACCCATAGACTTTCAGGTGCGTCACTATTGGCTTGCGTCCCGTCCACGCCTATTCTGGTGTCATCAGTGGCATGGAACACATGGGTCTCCGGTTTTTCAGGTACACGGCAGTGTTGACCGCTTCCGCCCAAAAGGTTGGTGGGAGCTCCACGTCTTGGAGCATGCTCTGAACATGCTCCATGAGCATGCGGTTCACGTGTTCAGCCATGCCGTTCAGCTGCGGTGTTCTAGATGGGCTGACCTCGTGCCTGATCCTGCGTCGCTTGAGGAAGTTGCGGAAGTTGTTGGAGAAGTACTCTCCTCTACCGTCGGTTCGAAACACCTTCAACCGCCTGCCACTCTCATTCTGTGCAGCAGCAATCCACACCTTGAAAGCATCAAAGCTCTCATCATTTCGAGCCAGGAAGGACACCCATGTCTTCCTCGACTTGTCATCTATGAATGTGACAGAGTATAACTTGCCAGACAAGGACTGAGATGGCATGTGACAGTAGGAGGCATCTCAGAGCTACGAGGAGACTACTATTAGGTAAAAGGTGGAAAGGCACAGTGAACATGTGAGAGAAGCTCAGCCGCCCCCTTCCCTTCCCCGGTGAAAGGAGCACGGGCACGCTTCCCTTCAATGCAGCTTGCACAAGCCGATGCACTTGGCTGCTTCACCCCTTGAGCTCCAGGCCGCAGACCATCTCCAACATGGAGATGATGGCGCCAAAGCCGAGGTGACCAAGCCGGCGGTGCCACAGGCCGATATCGTGTTTTCCCTCCCTCACCGCCAACGCTGAGTCGGCTTCTTTCTCTGACGCCAATTAGAGACGGTAGAGTCCGTCCTCCTTGTCCGCTTTTGCAAGCACGTAGCTTGCACGAGCAGAGATGGTGCAGCCACCATTCTCAAAGCGAACCTGCATGCCTTCGAAGATGAGATATTGTCGGGATGGAATCCACGTGGTGCAGTCCCGAAGTCTGTCTGATCGTCTCTAGTGGTTCACGTCTACTGTTTTGGACGAATCTGAGACTGAGCGTGAGCTTTCTGGTTGCCTCACGCTATGTGAGCAGGAATTTAGAGACAATAAGTTTTTGAAGGGAATAACGGTATTTTGCATTATATTGTGAACATAGACATGATCACAATTTATAGGGCTAGTCATGAGCTTTCCAACGCACCAAACCGCGCGCAATTCGGCCAAGCGTAGCTTAAGTTATCCTTGTCGAAGCGCAGGTCTCACCCACCACAGAAACGCCTAACGCCTCCATGGCGCGCACACGCCGTGGCGCCTTCCTTCACGTACGAAGTGCCGTTCCCAAGGCGCAGGTCCACTTACACGTGGTGTAGGGGTCTCCTGCACTATTTCTACGCACCCGACCCATTTTTGGGTCGAGTTTGGTGATGGGGTGTGACGAGGTTCGAAACCTGTCCGCGGAACTGAAGTCAGAATTTTGACTGTCCCCGAGTAACAGATTGTACTACTGAGTTTCGGACGCCGAGCCATGATTTTGGGCTAAGTCCCTCAGTAACAACCTGCACTACTGGATCCGGTGGATGATCCACCTGATCAGGTGGATTATCCACCGGATGCCTCGGCAGGCCTTTCGGAGCAATTTCTCCAGATGGTGTTCTTGTAACTCAATCCGGTCGATTATCCACCGGATTTCGAGTCTCAGCCGACTCCCAGAGTCACTGCACACACCCCAACTTTGGAAGGTCATATCTCCCTCGATACTTGTCCGATTCTGGCGAAACAATCTCCACTGGATTCAGCAACTCCTCAAATTTAAGGGGTAATCATCCATTTTAGGATCCGAGCAATCGTTGAGTCGCCAGATCCGCCGGAGAGGAGTTTCTACTTTCTGGTGGGTCGTCGGTGCCTCCCGGAGCCGTACTTGGGCAAACGGAGGGGCAATTGTTCAACAGAGATGAGACAGAGAGGAGGTTAGCTGCCAGCCCCGGAACATTGAGCACCCCCTTCACACGACGTTCCACGTGCTTGCCCTCAACAGAAGTACAAAACACAATCTCACCCTTCCCAACCTCCATTTGAACATGGTTGTCCCCCATGTACACCCGACGAGGCTCAATGACGATGTAGACAATGAACCACTCCCGACGACACGTCATGTGCTGCGTGGCTTCCATGTCGATGATCCAAAACAGGGCGGTGTTGTCGGAGATGTACATGACACGGATCTGCGGCGTTCGCAGAAGCGTCAGAGTGTTTTCCCGCTCCCACTCATTGCAAGGTCCGCCTTCTTCTTCCGACATTCGTGCACCCAATGGCCCGGCTTCTTACAGTTTTGGCCCTTCTTCTTCCCTCCTCCGCTCTTGCTCTTGGTCGGTGCAGCACCGCTCCCATAACAAGAGTTGGTGATGAGAGCGACGTCTAGTCCGCCTCCTCCCTCCTCTGCCTTCACTGCTTCTCCTCAAACAGCAGGCTCTCCTCCACATCGTTGAGGGAGAGCTTGTCGCCACGCTGGTCCAGGGCAACAATGAGAAGAGTGTAGGTACTAGGAAGGCCAGCGAGGATGGTAAGCATGAGCACACGTTCCTTGATAGGGTCCTCAATAGCAAAAAGCTGGTCCGTAAGAGAGTTCACCATGTTGATGTAGTCAATCATGGATCCGGACTCATCCATCTTCACAGTGTGAAAGCGACGCCGCAACTGCATGTTCATGAGGATTGAATTGGATGCATAAGTAGACTCAAGCTTCTTCCAAACCTCCTTTGGTGTGAGGATGCCATGGCCGAGGAGTTGCTGCCGTTCGACGATGTAGAGGTAGATGGTGGCAAGGGCGCAATCACGCTTCTCGTGGTGGATACTGGACTCACCAGGTGAGAGAGAGGACTGATCTGGTTCCTCCTCACTCACATGGATCCAGAGTCCCTTCTCCATCAGCAACATCTTCATGTTGTTGCTCCAGTTGAAGAAGTTCTTGCCTTTGAACTTGGCGATGTTGACGCCGGGCACCACAGAAGCAGATGTCGCCATGGTAGTGCAACGTTCAGCCCCCAAATGAATCTCTCACACAACAGCGTGCAAGGAATGCCTCAAAGATGAGGCAGAGCCTTGTTCTAGCTCTGATACCACTGATGAAAACTGGGGCAGCCCTCAGGAAGGTGATCAGGCTCACTAAGAGCCGCCTAGGCAGGAGCAACTGTTTGTGAGAGGAATTTGCAGGTTGCACAGACAGAAATTACGGAAGCAAATTTAGGTTTGTAGAGAATGTCAATTTCTGAATCAACTATTGGGTGAGAAATTAAATTGTCACAACTATTTAACAAGCCCTTATATACCTCATTTGGCTTAGGGAGCAGTGAGATACACTCTGCCAAAGTCTACCCTCTAGCACACTATCCTAGCCTTGCGGGATGAGCGGCAATCACCTTGTCATACATGAGAATTATGTCTCACACGACTTGGACGACCAACAATCACGGTCTGCACCTTCCTTGAAGTCTCTTGGAGTTCCTCCAGCTGGTGTTTCTCCTTGAAGGCCGCTCTAAGCCGTCCTGGCCAATAATCCTGCTGCCTTTTGAGCTGAAAGTGCTTAGGTCGTCACTTGAACCCGACCCATGATCTCCAAACTTTGGAAATCCATATCTTACTTAAACGGACTCTAAATTGAGTTCCGCAAAGTGCTTTGGAACCTGTGAAACATCTTCTATGCACATATAATGGCAGATAATTTTCATTGAGCAACCTATTATTGTCACTTTCTGGCACCCTCATATCCATCAAACGGTGGAAGGGGCGGCGACAAGAAGGGTTCCAAGAAAGGTGCGTGGCGCAATTGCGGGAAGGAGGGCCAATGGACTTATGAGTGCCGGCAGGAGGCACAAGTCGGTGGTAACAACACCAAAGGTAAATCGCTCCTCAACGGCAACAAGAACGACTTCTTCAAGAAGGCTGACAGGCGGTACCTGGATTCCGAGGCCGAGAAGCACATCCAAGTTGAGAAGGTGGGGTTCCTCACCTACGAGAAGTCCTATAAGTCAATTGTGGTCACAAATAACAAAGTCAAGCTGGCGGCCAGCCAAAGTGACATGGAGGTGGAAGTCGTGGTGGGCGGTAAGGAGCTGAGCACAATCTGTGATGTGTAGCGCGACCGGTGGCCTGGCTGACATTTTGAGTGTCAACCGCTTGATTGTAAAGAGGTATGAGGTGCTCTTCAGCAGGAAAGGCACAGTGGTGCACAATGACGGCCGCCGCGAGGTCGTGCTTGAGGTGAAGCGAGAGGATGGTTGCTACATCATGGAGACCAAGGTGATCTTCTGAAATCAGACACAGCGGACTCACAGGAGCACATCGTCAACATCGCCAAGGGAGGAAGCGCTGATCTGGACTCGAGTACCAACAGTTCCAGCATTTGGCGCCCACAACCTTTAAAGACATGGCGAAGCGCGACTTGGTGTGCGGCCTCGTCATTGATGGTGTAGCAGATGCGGCAGCAGATGCAACAATGCACAAAAAGTGCGAGCTTTGCATTTTGGGCAAGGCGCAGCGCAGGCCTTTCAATGATTACGTGGCTAGCGCACAAGACCTTCTGGAGGTCGTGCACAACAACATATGCGGGCCATTAAAGACGCTGTCAAACATTGGTTTGAGATACTTCGTCACCTCCATCAATGAAGCTCTTTGTGTACCTTATGAAGCAGAAAGGCAAGGTCCTGGACCGTGTGAAGGAGTATGTTGTAGCAGTGGAGAGCCAGACTGGCCGGAAGGTCAGAGCACTACGCAGCAAGAATGACGGAGAGTATGTGGGCTGCAGCGGGTCGATGAAGCAGCACGTCATTAAAAAAGAACCCACTAAGCCAAACTTGCAACAATCTAACGGAGTGGCAGAGCGGGAAAAATAGACGCTGCTCAACATGGTGTGGACCGTGGTGGTGGATGCGGGATTATCGCAAGGAATCAGGGTGGAGGCTATGTGTATAGCGAGCTACACCATCAACCTCACCTCAACAGCAGTGCTGAAGGGTCAGGGAAACTAAAAGACACCGCAAGAGGTTTGGAGTGGACACAAGCCAAACATGGCACACACGAAGGTATTTGGGTACAAGGAGCATGCTATGGTATAGGCGGCGTAGCGACGCCAGAGCAAGCTGGAACCACGGGCGAAGCCGTGCTTGCTCCTCAGCTACGAGAGCACACAAAAAGTGTATTGGCTCTGGGATCCGTGCACGTAAGAGATCATCCACACTCATGACGTTGAGTTTGACGAGCAATAGAGCTTGAGTAGTAGCAGTAACAACATGAGCGTTGGGAACGCTCCAAAACAGGGGGAGTGGTTCCAGCTCCTTGACTACAAGAAGGAGCCGGCAGACGTGGATGTCAAGGCTGCAGCGTCAGAGCGCGGCGGTGCAGCACATGCAGCAGCCGATATGGAGGACTCCGACGTCAATGCAGCTGGGCTGGAGATCCGTTTGAAAGATCCGTCAGAGGAGGCACTACTGGTGTTGAAGTGCGCACTCTTGGCGGAGTTTGCGTCGGGCGTTGGAGAGAAATCCTCCGGACGCGCCGCCCGTCCGGTCAATGTTTTGCCGGAGTGGGAGAGACCTTTGGGGAGCTGTCTGGTCGATGTTTCACCGGAACAAGCAGAGTGGGAATGATCGCAGCAAAGCGACGAGGCACCACCAAAACTGCCGCGGATTAGTGGAAGGCAGTGGAGAGCGGGGAAGCACTTCAACGCAGGCACCGGAAAATGGATCGGCATGACGTAGTGCATGTTGGCTGCATCAACAGAGCCAAAAACTGTGTAAAAGGTGCTTGCACAACCCGAGGGGAAACAGTGGAACGCCACCATGAAGTCAGAGTTGGTGTCCATTGCTGAAAATGGCACGTCAGAGCTGGTTGATAAGCCAAAAGATGCCAAGGTTATCGGCTCTAAGTGGGCCTTCAAGACCAAGTTCACAAAAGAAGGTGTAGTAGATAAGTACATGGTGCGTATCATTGCGAGAGGTACGCACAGCGTAAGGGCGAGCACTACGATAAGACATTCACCCCCGTCACCAAATTAACAAGCATCCAGACAATCCTTGTGGTGGCAGCGACGAAGGATACGGAGCTCCACCTGATGGACGTAAAGAGGACCTTTCTCAACGGCATCATCAAAAAAGAAATCTACGTGGAGGTGCTGGAGGGGTGGAGGTGTCGGAGGGCAAGGTGTGCAAGCTGCGGAACTTCTTGTATGGGCTAAAATCATCCCGATGCTGGTACCAATAGATAGACAGCTTCATGGCACAACTTGGCTTTAAGTGTTGTGAGGCGGTTCACAACGGGTACGTGTGGCACAACAGGGAGCTCCATCAGATTATTGCACTCTACGTGGATGATCTGATCTTGTGCTCCTCTGACTCGCCGAGCCTACAGCAGCTGAAAGAGTAGATGAGTGGCAGGTTCTAGATTTCGGAAATTGGGGAGCTGGAGTTCTACCTTAGGGTGAGGATTATGCGGAACCAGAAGGCGTGCATGCTTGAGCTTGGGAAGGCGAAATACGTGGCCGAGGTGCTCAAGTGGTACGACATAGAGGACTACAAGCCAGTCCAAGTCCTGTCTCCATGACCTGTAATCTAAGTACGGCAATGGTACCGCAAACAAAGGAAGAGCGAGAGGATATGGCAGGGGTGCCCTACAAATCGGCGGTCGGCAGCTTCATGTACGCCATGGTGGCGACTCGACTGGACCTGGCCTATGCAGTGAGTAAAGTGAGCAGGTTCGTGGTTTATCGAGAGCCACTACACTGTCAGGCAGTCAAGCGCATCCTCCGCTACCTACAGGAGACACGACACATGTGCCTTAGGTTCAACGATAAGGAGTGATGGATATGAGAGTGCCAGAAAGTGAAAAAAATAGGTTGCTCGATAAAAATCATCTGGCATAACAGTTGTGTAGAGGATGTTTCACAGGTTCTAACGCACTTTACGGAACTCAATTCGGTGTCCGTTTGAGTGAGATATGGATTTCCAAAAGTTAGGAGATCATGGGTCGGGTTCAAGTGATAACCTGAGGACTTTGAGCACAAAAGGCGGCGAGATTATTGGCCAGGACGGCTGAGAGCGCCCTTCAAAGAGAAAAGACGGCTGGAGGGCCTCCAGGAGACTTCAAGGAAGGACCACACCATGATTATTTGCCGTGCAGGTCGTGGGAGACATAATTCTCATGCGTGACAGGGTGACTGCCGCTCATCCCGCTAGGCTAGGAGTGTGCTAGAGGGTGAGCTTTGACAGAGTGGATCTCAGTGCTCCCTTAGCCAAATTAGGCATATAAGGGCTTGTGAGAAAGCTGTGATGATGTACTTTCTCACTCAAGAGTTGATTCTCATTCATTCTCTGCAAACCTACATTCGCTTCCGTAATTTCTGTCTGTGCAATCTGCAACCCCCTCTCACAAACAGTTGGTCCTACCTAGGCGGCTCTTAGTAAGCCTGATCACCTCCTTGAGGGCTGCCCCAGTTTCCATCAGTGGTATCAGAGCTAAAACAAGGCTTTTTCTCATCCTTGAGGCATTCCTTGCACCCTGTTGTGTGAGAGAGCCGTTTGTGGACTGAACGTTGCACTACCATGGCGACATCCGCTTCTGTGCTGGCCGGCGTCAACATCGCCAAGTTTGAAGGCAAGAACTTCTTCAACTGGAGCAACAACATGAAGATGGTGCTGATGGAGAAGGGTCTCTGGAGCCAGGTGGATGAGAAGGAGAAAGAACCAGAAGAAAGCTCCCTATGCCCTGTCGAGGCCCGTACCTACCGCGAGAAGCGTGATCGCGCCCTCGCAACCATCTACCTCCACCTCGCCAAACGGCAACAACTCCTCGTCCGTGGCATCCTCATGCAAAAGGAGGTTTGGAAAAATCTTGAGTCCAATTATGCTTCCAAGTCAGTCCTCATGAATATGCAGCTGCATCGTCGCTTTCACACTGTGAAGATGGATGAGTCCGGATCCATGATTGACTACATCAACATGGTAAAGTCTCTCTCTGACCAGCTTGCTGCGATTGAGGACCCTGTCAAGGAGCGTGTGCTCATGCTAACCATCCTCTCTGGCCTTCTTACCAGCTACACTCCTCTCATTGTTGCCTTGGACCAGTGCAGCGACAAGCTCTCCCTCAACGATGTGGAGGAGAGCTTGATGTTTGGGGAGGAGCGGCGCAAGGGAGAGGAGGGCGGAAGCGGACTGGACGTCGCTCTCGTCACCAACTTTGGTCACGGGGGCAGTGCTACATCAACCAGGAGAAACGGCGGAGGAGGAAAGAAGAAGGGGAACTGCCACTACTGCAAGAAGCTGGGCCATTGGGCGCGTGAATGCCGGAAGAAGAAGGCGGACCTTGCGGCTCGAGTGGAAGCGGGAAAACAGTCTGACGCTTCCGCGAACGCCGCAGATTGGGAGAGTGGATTCGCAACAACCATCCGGGTCCTGCACGTCTCCGACAACACCGCCCTGTTCTGGATCATCGACTCGGGAGCCACGCGGTACATGACGTGTCGCCGGGAGTGGTTCGTTGTCTCCACCGTCATTGAGCCTCGTCGGATGTACATTGGGGACAACCATGTGCAAATGGCGGTTGGGGAGGGTGAGATTGTGTTTTGTGCTTCCGTTGAGGGCAAGCACGTGGAACGTTGTGTGAAGGGGGTGCTCCATGTTCCGGGGCTGGCAGCTAACCTCCTCTCTGTCTCATCTCTCATCTCCGAAGGCATGCAGGTTTGCTTCGAGAATGGTGGCTGCACCATCTCTGCAAGTGCAGGGCGTGAGCTTGCAAAAGCGGACAAGGATGACGGTCTTTACTGCCTCTACGTGGCATCGGAGAAGGAAGCCGACTCAGCGTTGGCGGCGAGAGAGGGAAAACACGACATCGGCCTGTGGCACCGCCGGCTTGGTCACCTCGGCTTTGGCGCCATCATCTTCATGCAGCAGATGGTCCGCGGCCTGGAGCTCAAGGGGGTGAAGCAGCCTGGTGCATTGGCTTGTGAGAGCTGCATTGAAGGGAAGCAAGCCCGCTCTCCTTTCACAGGGGAAGGGAAGGGCGCGACTGAGCTTCTCTCACTCGTTCACTCTGATTTGTGCGGTCCCATGCCATCACAATCCTTGTCCGGCAAGTTGTACTTTGTCACGTTCATTGATGACAAGTCGAGGAAGACGTGGGTGTCGTTCTTGGCTAGAAAGGATGAGTGCTTTGATGCTTTCAAGGTGTGGATTACTGCTGCACAGAATGAGAGTGGCAGGCGGTTGAAGGTGTTTCGCACCGATGGTGGAGGAGAGTACCTCTCCAACGACTTCCGCACCTTCCTCAAGCGTCGCGGGATCAAGCACGAGGTCACCCCACCTGGAACACCGCAGCTGAACGGCGTGGCTGAACGCGCAAACCGCAC